>JACYFI010000742.1:0-15985 GCA_020975735.1 Ophiocordyceps xuefengensis
TTTTATTATTTTCCTGTTAAAGAATAATATGGCGAAGCTCTAAAAATTTTATTTAGGAGCGTTAATTAGCCCACTGATTGTAAATAAAACCTTAAAGTAATCTTCAGAAATAAACTTTAATAGACAGATTTCCAATATTTAGTCCAAATACACACCTTTAATTAATTATAAATCTTTATTTATTTTATTTAGATATTAGAATGTAAACGGATTTAAAACATCTTAGGAAGCTTCCGCTTTCATTTTTTTGTGCTTTGTTTTCTACTGCCTTAAAGGCATTTTGGCCTAAACAAATATGCAAGAACCTAAAATATTACTAAATACTGTATTCTAAGAGTGACTTGAACAACTCATTGGGTACCTACCCCAGTGATTGGCTGTTAAGGACCCTGTTTCCATTTCACACTTTCACACCTTAGAACTATTATTCACAAATTCCAAATTCCACATTACAGGTCTAGGGGCTAAAAGTGAATCGAACAATTTATTTCTTTACTTTGTCTGCGGCAAGTTTATGGTTTTAACAAATTCAAGCCTATAACCCTTTTTGTGCTTTATTTAGGGGTGCTCAGCGAATTTTTTCCTTGCACTTGCTTTAAGCTAGAAAAGCACAAAGAATACAAATACTATTTATTATTGTTCATATTTACTTTAAAGTTATAAATGCTTTAAAGCTAGCTCTGAAGTTTAAAAATTTATAGTTTATTATAAAGCTCAATTAACTCTATAGGCCCGGTGATGAAACTAAGCTCTGAATTTTTTCTTTGCGGTGCTTGACCGGAGTATTGCGCACGAAAAAAATACTAAAAATTAAACTAGTTTTGTCATAAAACGGATATTTCTTTGCAGATTTTCTAGACTAAGCCCTTCAAGGCATAGAAAAATAAGCTGCCAAAATTTTGAAAATAATAATAATCTACATATCTCTCTTGGTGTTTTTTCTTTCCTGAACTTCCCTGCGTAGATGCTAGGGGTGCTCATAAAGGGGGACTTTAACAGGGATAATGTAAAAATCGCGCAAGCATAGGCTGGGAAAGCGCTGATGAGCACTACGTGCTTATTTTATAATATACTTAGAAAAAATTACAGAAGAACTATAAATAATTACTCCTGCCTATATAGTCATACGCTTGCGAGAAATAAAATCTAATAACAAGATTATACTCCTTCTATGTGTGCAAGTTGGTATATGTTTACCACAATCCTTAATTAAAAATAGAAAGCAAAGAATTCCTCTTTTAAACTGTCAAAAATGATCTTTTGCCACTCGCAGATAATAACCTCTAAGATCATTCCAAGAAATCCAGAGTTGATGTTAGAATTACATTTATTAAAGTTTTTGGGGCCAGGGCCCCTCAAATTGTTTACTAGTTAAGGCTGCAAAGTAGGACTTCTAAATAATATACATGTAATCACTGTTGGAGCTTCTTAATTTTAATGAATTAAGGACTCATTGGACTTAAGGACTGTGCGATTAAAGAGTTCTTAATTATTGTTTTACGAGCCAGTATGCATTAACGCTATATAGATTTAACGGGTCTATACGCGGCTATAGGTCTTTCACTCATATTATCCCGATCCAATGAGGCCGGATATGCTACTGTTACATCAAAAAATCCACACAAGTAATATACTAGATAGGATTCGAACCCGCGTGGTGTAGCATTGGAGAGCTATCGTAACCCTTTGATCCTAATGTTTTATTTATTGTTGATGGAATGCTATCAAAGCATGAGCTCGAATTTTGTCCTACCTAGTGCTTTTTCTGGGCTGCTCACACCTACTAATACCTTTATTTATATTTTGTTTGTGAAAATGACTGATTTATATAGAACAAATCTCCAGTAGGTGTGGTTTTTGTACTTTGATTCTTGTTATTGCTTTAGCCCTTCCGCTTAGTATAATTTTTGTTTCCTTATTATTTAACATACCTTTTATTTCTCGAAAGTCAGGGTGACTAAGCGAGCAACGCTTCTGAAGAGCGAGAAAAAAGTTATGCAATACCCGATACCTGCATTCTTAGGATTCAGAAGCAATAAAAATCCGAGGAGGCCTTAAGCCTGATACACAAATAGGTAGGCTATTTCTTAAAGGTGAAACATGCAGGTATTTACCCCTGCACCCTTATCTCTTCAGATATGCAATGTTTGACCTGTAGGGTTAAAGCAGGCTAAAAATAAATCTGGACATGTTAACCTCGCAAAACAATAAACAAGTGAAGGCTGCGTGAATTGTATACAAGAAAAAATATAGCTAAGATAAGAAGCTTGCAATACCAAATTAAGATGTGCCTAATTTTACTATTATTCTAGCCCGGCGCAAGATTATATTGCAACTTACTTCCATGATTACAAACAAATTACATTTTACTTTAATGCTAACCAGGCATAGATAATATTAATAATAGTGCATTATTAAATTTAGTACTTTATTTCTTTAAAATCCTCAAGTTCAGTACGGATAAAGCCTAAAAATTTCGTTAAAGTATATTAGTAGATTTAAGAAATTGTTCTTAAGATAAGTTTCGGGCCTAATATTCTATTCAGTCACTTAACTCTTAACTAACCTTAGCGTTCTTGCCGTGCTTATGCTATACATTTGTCTTTCAGTAGAAGAAAACAATCTTATGTATACTAAAATACAGAAGAGGTATAATTGACAAAAGCATATATATTTTTAAATATTTAGGCACCACATAAACATACAGGAACCATAGGTGTAACCGAATACTTTAGCCTTTATATGTTAAACTATTCTTGTTTTCCCTTGCGAGTTACAAAAGTTTGTTCTCTATATTTTATCTTATTCCTCCGTAGAAGGCTATACGAAACCATACTGTCTCACGCACGGTATTAAACCCATTGTCATGTACTTTTTAAATCGACGAAACTTCGCACCCTACCAAATAAGTTTCCTGCGTGCCAATGAGGATAAGTAAGGCACGACGCCAGTGAGGTGCCAACCCGCGCACTCATTTTGACACTCTGCGCAATTAGGCTGGGTTCTAATGTATCATATTATTCCTATTCCATTTCTTCAAAATGTCAGACTATGTTCTTATTCTTTATTCCTTATTTTAAATTCCCTTAAATTTTTACTACTAAATTAAGCACCACTTTCTAAATCCGTATACTATGTATAGATATAAAATACTAAATCTTAGTAAATTCTTCCTCTATTCATCGGGCATAACTTCTACGAAGTATGCCCCCCACTTAATTTATTTATAGCACGGAGGCCTCATCTTACAACTCCTGATTTATTTTAAATTGGGCTGTGTTATTCTCAATTAAGTTCAGCAACTTTTACCATCAATTTCTAAAATCCTGTGATTTAATACCTATATCTTTATTTGGTTGCTAAAAAAACGGAAAACTTCTCAATTAATGCCCGAAAAATTTTCGTAACACAAAAATCTAATATGAAAATTCGGAACTAATTTTTTTCCTTAATATCCCCACATTATAGTAAAAGATAATAAACTACCCATTAGGCCCTTTATCTCGAAGCTGTTTTGAGTTAATGAAAAAACTAATTCGCGACTTGTATACCCCAGTTAATTTCCGGTTTTTATAATCTTCGCTATTTTTCTTAGCCTCAAGCCTTTTGAAAGGACATAGAAAGAAAAGCACAAAAAAACACTTCGAATGAAGTAAAGCCCGAGTAATCCCACCTTGAATCTGGTATTTCTTTTATTATTTTTTATTTGCGGGTCTATCCTCAGGAAGTTATCTCAGGGGAAAGGCCTCCTTTAGTTCGTTAGACTAGTACCTTCACAATTTAATTGGGTCTTAAAACTGTCTAAATTACTCTAATTCCCTTAAACAGGTTAAAGTTTCTTATTTTCAAAATGAACGATAACTGTAGCTTGCCCACAAAAAAGGTTTATAGATCTCTAATATTTTTGGGTGTCCGTCCCTCATAATGAGGTAATTTATCGAAAATAATGATTTTATTACCTAACCCTAGATGCCTAAAAACGTGTGGATTTTCCAAAACTTGCAGCATATGAGTATATTACCTAGTAAAATCCACTTTTTTCATGTTTTATTTTATTTTTTTCTAATATATCCTTTTAATCTTTTTATGTTGCACAAGCGCGAAGCGCGCAAACTAGTGGATTTGAAGACATAATCCGCTAAAGGCTTTTATTCTTTTTTCTTTAATGACAAACAATCCCAACGCATCAACTCAACACCAGGGTTATATAGTTTCAAAGATTCAAGTTGGGAACTTTAGTTATTTGTGAAGAAGCCATTGTACTTAAGATTTACCCACCTGCAAATCCAAACCTTTTAACTCAGCAAAAGGCCCCAAGTACCGCGTTTGGAAGTCTATAACTGGAATAGGCCATCACTCATTCCGAATTTAGATTTTTCCTTCGAAAATAAAACTGAATACCCTTAAACCTTTGAATATAATCTACATTCGTCAATACCCTCCTTTACATTTTTAAGAAATATCAGGCCGATCTGGCTCTATAACGTTTAGTTAATCACCTTAAATTCTATTTTATCCCTCTCATATTTTCTATAACCTATAGAATTATTATTATTGTATTTATGAATTAGCTTAGTATTAGACAATCGCCTATTATTTGTGCTGCCAAGTTGATATTGTTAACCTTTGGGTTCTCAGGAGATAACGCAGGCCCAGAAAAAAAATTATTCTGAGGCCATCGCCATAAATCTTTATCCTTATCCAGTAGGGATAAGGATATTATACACAGGAGGCAGCAGTTATATCTTAAATGCAATTAAATTTTTAAATTTTTGATATTTTGTGCGGGGGGGCACCTTAATAATAAATTAATGTTTTGAGTTTGTGAGTTGTTAACTTTTATTCTCCTGCTGCTTCCGCTGTACCCCCCTTAAATTGGCTTAACTAGTTTTTATAGTATTAACAGGTTAAAATAGCTTAATTTAATATACTAAACATATTTTTCCAATAGAAAATTTTTTGTTTTCTTTTTAAATTTATATAAAGCTAAAAGCCTAGTACAAAAAGATTGTTATTATATAAATAGATTCAAAAATTATTATTATATTATATTCTATTATTTTTCTTATATTTTATTTAATATTCTACCCTTTGAAATAGGGTAAAAATATTTTTTTTACATTTAGTTGACCTTATTTAAGAGAATACCATTAGTCCAATATTTTCTTAATCATTTCCCAATAGTATTTCGGTATTTATAATATAATACTTCATATGTTTCAATTAAAGTTATTATGGGAATTTTTATAAAAATCGATTAAAATATGTAAATTTTATTTTGAAAGATTTCTTAGGTATTTGACGATCATAGAAAAAGTAGATTCTAATAGTATATTTCTTCTGTGTTTTAAGACTAAAATTATGAGAATATTTTGTATATCTACTGCTGCTTCGCAAGCGGCCTGAGGCTTTTTATTATTTAGCAAGCACATTTTTCTTATATTAAAAATAAAAACGTTTAGTTAAAATTTTTGAATTAACCTTTTTTTATTTATTCTTAAATATTTTTTTTTATATTTAGGCATTTCTCTATTTACAAGGTATTATAAAGCTAAATTTGATTTTTAATGTTTGTATGGTGTTAATTTCCGCGTTAACTAATGATATTCTTCTTAAAAAAATTCGTCATTCCTTTTAGTATATAATCTCTTTGAGCCCTAGTAATTTATGATTTTTTGAAAATATAAAATTAAAAATCATAACTTTTACAATATTTTATAATATTTATCTTATTAACACGTATATTTTTTTAAATTATTTTTATTATACAATAAAATAAATGTTTTTCCGAATTTTTAGATAAAGACAGGTAATATTTTATTTTTTCCAAGTATCTCTCCCCCGTTTTTTTCTTAAAAGCAATGTTCTCCTAGATTATTATTTCAAGTTATTGTTTAAATCATTTTCGTGACGTATTATGGTGTTTGGGCAGCCTCTCTATGTATCCATACACATATCCCCTATAAGGATTAGCTTTAGCTAGCTGATCTTTTGAACCTGGACCTGAGGTTAAGGGATATGCTAAGACCAGCACTAAAAGAAAAGCATATAATTTATTGTCTTAACTTTTTCTTTTAAATAGTTATATAATTTAATATGTTGGGAGATTTAAAGATTATCTGTTTATACATAATCACTCGACCTTAATAGTCGTTGACCGTTTATTTTACACTATTTTTAAAAATAAACTTCGCTTCAAAGTTTTACTATTTTTGTAATACTGAAATATACCCAATTATGTCTAACAACTTTATTTTCTTTTGCTTTTTATAGGCTAGCTTCCGGCTGAACCCTAAGATATATTGTAATAAGCAGAGTTTACATATTTTCTGTTTGCCATACTTCTAATTTTGACGGCGAAGCTTCCCGCTGATGTGAAAACTATGTGTACCAATACCCATTCACACCCTAAGCTTCGTAGCAAAAGGGGAAAAAAGGTTTGCAGGCCATAGTTAAAGCGGTTGTATTTGGTAGGCTGGCGGATTATATAAACAATCGAGAAGCTAACACGACTAAAAGCAGCAAGACAAGAAATAAGATAAATAAATAAAAAATATTTAAAGACACCAACCCTAGCGTAGGCTTTTCCAAATAATCCCAAGATCCTATCCTTATTTGACCATTCTTGTGGATTCCTATTGCCACTGCCTAACCCGACGTAAGATTTTAGATAATCAAAACGAGTAAGGCAAGATTTTACGCCGTTGAGCTTTTTAAGGATAATTAAATAACATAACTATTACCGATTTTCCACGAGCCTGTGGTTGTACCAGGCAAGATTAAAAAATAAAATAGGCTCTAAAAATATTTCAGAAAACTTTATAAAAGGCTCTTACGCCATAAAACGCGCAGCCTGAGAAATTTAAGTAATTATTATTCAATTTCTCTAATTCAACATAGGTTAAAATTCCCTCCTAAATTAACTTAAGTTATTTTACGTCAATAATGCGGCCTTTGCATAAATTCGTTACACCTAGGCGGAATAAAAGCAATGAATGCCCGCCAGCTACAACTATAAAATAAATCATATATTGATAAAAATAGTTACGAATCTCACTACAAAATAGCAAACAAAATAATTATAAAGATTAGACACACCTGTTTACTCTTTCAGGGGTCTGAGCCCCCATAAACTGTTCTCCTAGGCGGAAGTTCTCTTCACCAGAGAGGTGCACTTACTATAGAATAGTAAAACTGAATTAAGTTGAATTTATCTTATAAAATTTAATTTCTTTTTATAATTAAACATTTTTGTTTTTTTTTTCTTAGCTAGCTGTGCGCTAAACGCACGCATAGCAAAAAAAGGACACAGTAAAGCAGATTAAACATAAACTTCTTTAAATCCATAACACCATATCATCCAATATGAAAGAAAATAACAGGTTCTATAGTCACATTTCAAATACTTAGAAAGTCTAAAATTTCCTCTAAACATACTCAATTCAATTAAAGTAACACGTAAAGCTGCATAGGGTCTTCTCGTCTAACAGAGGGTAAGCGAATCGGTCAACGCGAATTCCAATTTTCACCTGAGTCAACGATAGGAGAAAGCGTGTGTATCGTTACCACCATTGCTGCAAGACCTGTCATTTTAACGGGCCAAGCATCTTTCGCTTACCTTAGGGACCCCACCGGTAAAGGCCGCCTTTAACCCGGGGTTTCCGTCTGACCCCTCAAATAATAGTATTTTAATCGATCTCGTTAACCAAGGGCCGCACCGGGCAGATTTCATCCTTTTTATATTAGATTTTTTAATATTCAGCAAAACGTGGCTTGTTTAAATTAAACAGTCGTACAACATCTATTTGTTTTGCTTCTTCCTTTGTACTAATTAATTCAAGAAATATGAAGCCCTCCTATCCCGAAGTTTTACGGGTAGCCCACATTTGGCCGAGTCCTTTCGCGCCACAAATTTTATCCTTTGAAGGAACTTAGGCTAATGTGGGTTACCTAAATTTGAATATTAAAAATATATAAGGTTAGAATTCATTTCCGGATTTTTAATAGAACGAATTTTTTTGTCTAAACCCCCATCCTTATTCAAGATGAACTTTAGAATCCCATGGGGAATTCGGCTAATTTTTACATGCGGAGCCTTCCATTTAAAAGTCAATCTTTTCTTATACTCACCCTGTTGTAAAGGTAAGGACAGAAAATGGGGTATAATATATTTGATATATTCTGCATAGACTTGTTTATATCATAACAATCGTGACTTTACTGGTTTGGGAGAGTTGTTTTATAACTTTACTGCTTTGAAAATACTTTCGTAAACTTTTTTAAATGAGCAATTAATTTCTTTTTATCTGGTGATTTAAAATTACTAGTTTTTACTCCTTCACTAAATTGTATCTTTTCTGTTTATATATATTTACAAAAACTTTTCCTTCGCCTCTACATAACCTTACACTCAGTAAGGATTTGATAATAGAAAACATCTCTTTTACAGGTCCTTTAAACACGCGTTCTATTATTAGGAAATAAAGATGCAATTGCTTTTAGGACAGTAGGTACGACAATTCATCGAGAAGCTTTAATGCAATTTTAGCTAATCTTCTGTAGAAGATTGCGTTTAATTAACATTAACTTTTACAGCTTGTCTTAAACAAACTAAAAAATCTTACACCACTTCCTCCTGTAATTAAAGGCGATAAGCTTCGTAATTGTTTAAAAAACATACATCCTCTAGTCTTTAATAAGATGAAAGCTTTCATATACTACTGCGCCATCACTCTGATACGTACTCTGCCACACATCAAATAATTCCTTTATCGTCTAAAAGAATTTTATCTCTTTTATTCGCTTAGAGAACTTAAAAACCAGTCTACGCTGAGACCTAATTTAAGTTGTGAATTTTTATGAAGATATCTGGAAACATCCCTTCTGACTGTTTTGTTATAAAAAAAAAAGATTAAATCCCCGGAATATAAATTAGGGTAAGATTGTCTATATGTAAATGTCTTTAAGTCATTAAAAAAAAACTAGTTATAAAAACCCAAGATTTGGAGGCAAATAATTCTATTGGCTTAAAGTTAATATTTTCAATTTTCGTAATTATACCGAATTATTCAAATCCAAGTTTCACCTGGGGGCCAGATAGACTACATATTTAGTAATATCGAAAACCACTAATTCGTTGCTCTTTTGCAGCCAGTATTTTAAACCTTATACTGATTTTGATCCGCGATACGATTCCTAATTACTAGAATCTTCCTAACTTGTTACCAACATCAGTGATAGCTGAATCCGCTCAAGGAACTTTCGTTCTAATAGAGTTTTAGCATAAGAGAGCGCAGGGTGCCACCGGAGTTTGGTTCTTATTGACAATTGTCGGTGGGCCTTATCCAATTCATGATTGTTAAGCCTCATTTACGCCTCGGTATTCCTCACTAGCCTTAACTTTTTTTCAGGAACTATCTAGGCACGGTTTTGTTCATTTGTTCTTAGATACCCAAAATTATGTTTGTTACTTTACATCTCAAAATATATTTAATATTTGTCCCAGCCCGCATTTGATACTTAAAATGTGTCCATAGTATAAAGATTTTTCTCAATCGTTTTAAATCTTAAGATAAATAAAACCGTAGAGGGCGTTACTTTATTAATCCATAAGCTTAAACGGGCTGGAAAATTTTCTCTTCTTAGTTCTATTTCAACATTCTACTTTGAGTTAAAATTTATTTATAAAATTCTATTTAAAAACATAAAATCCATTATTTTACTCAACGTTTCTGCACCCCCAACGCGTCTATCTACTAAACATTTAAGTATAATTCATATTACATTTTAAATAGGCATATTCTATGCTAATACAGTTTACGATATTTAAAACTGAGCTACTTAAAAAAAAACATTTTTTTTTTAGGCTGACCAGGTCACAGCAAACAGCAAGTTCTTTATTAAATATTGGTTAAATAGGAACATTTCTAGTAAATAATTAGACTAGAACTGTTGAAGTCACATACTATTAATAACTGTTGGAGTATTAATACATTATAAGAACAAGTAATATTATTATTTAAAATTGTAATACTATAGCTGTTTATGGCACCAATACTATATAACTGTTTGGTATCTAATTATAGACTGTTAGATTAATACTAGTATTCAAATGTTATTAAAAGAACTTTTTCATTAAATGGTTTAATAGAACTAAATTTCTAAAAACCTTTATTACAGGAACTAACGACCGGTTGAAGTCATAGTGCTTCAACTACAATTACCTCCCTTGATGTAATTTGTGTGGTTGATTTAAGATTTCTTATGAAACTGCTCATGTACACAGGTTTCCGTGTATATTTGTTTAGTCCCGTCTAAATTTTCGATGCTTCTATTTAGCTTTAAACAAGCGGCTCTGTTACGAGGTCGAAAACATTTTATGGCTGCTTCTAAGCCTATCCCCTTGTCGACTTTAATCAAACCAACTTACTTTAATTTTCACTTAACTAATAATTTAGGAACCTTAACTCTTGTATCGGGCTGTTTCCCTTTTGACATACCGGAATCTGGTCATAACAGCGCAAATTTAATCCCCTAAAATAGTTTCATATAATATTTGTGAACTATCCATTTTAGACAACGTGGTTCATTTACAGGCGTACTTCGTAAACCTCCCCAATATTAATAAAAAAAAATTATAATTTAAATAATATAGAGTTAACGTCATAACTTTTGAAATCGATAGAGTTCTTAACTATACTTCCTCTATTTTTTCTTACAGCCTGTTCCTTCTTAAACCTAAATGATTACCAGCTTTAGTAAAGTAGATAAAATCTAATGTTTCGTTACGAGTCTCAATATTTAAAAAGCTCCTAACTGATTTACCTTCACGCTCTGCAGGTTTTTAGCTTTGTTATTATTTGTAAAGCCTTTCTGCGATTTAATAGGGATGTTTTTTCTATAGGTAGTGGTAGCTAAAGAATAATTTGTCTTTAACCTTCCTCAACTAAGCTCTTTACCGTAAATGTACGTGATGATAATCATCTTTTTATTGCTCTTCCGAAATTTAGATTTTAATTTATACTTAACTATGGTTTTCATACATTGTTTTAGGCGCGGAGCTACCTAATAAGGGGAATAAGCTTTTGTTAAAAGTATCTATATTCAGATTAAACTATATCCAAAATAATGGCTGGTTCTCTGTTAATAAGTCTCTTTGAGCTGTACAACTCTAATTTGTTAAGAAAGTAAATTAGTATTTCGCATGGTTTAATAAAAGCAGCATGAATAGGTCTAAGGATTTCTTTTTAGAGCTCAAGGCCGCAACTTCCTTTATTAATAACACTACTCTTTTTGTGCTAAATTTAAACCACTACCTACATTAACTATTCCCATTGACGTTAATTTTATTTATTATAGATACCTGATTTTTTTTTGCTTATTAATATATATTTGATTTTTCTTGTTGGCCTGGCTTCGGCAGCAGCACAAAATTGCATTCGTAAATTATAACTTTTTATAGGGTATATTGAAGTATCGTGTGAGTTGTTAAATTAATTTCCATAAGTGTTTTTGTTTTTTGTAAACGTTAAATTATTTTTAAATCGTAAACTTAATTTTAATGAGAACAATTAATAGATTATTTAATATTGCCATATGATTCTTACGAATGAGGCCTGACTATTATCTTAAGCTAAATAATTATATAACTATAATTATCAACGCGACAAACAATTTAGTCGATGAACTGCAACCTTAAAGGTGCTTGGTGCGGAAATTCCTTGTTATATTCAATAATTGACTTTACTTACCCCCAGGTCATTTACCCTGAGCCATAAGATGATTATCACTCTTAGCTTGGTTAATGACTGCTTTAGGACCGTTACCGCAATTTTGATGGTTTTACTGCAGAAGGTTCATTCTACAACAAAGGCTGTATTCAACTCTATCCTCTTATTGTTTGCTAATTAGGGATAAATATCTTTGCCATTCCGAGTCTACATACTCAACTGATTAAATCTTCATGATCCCCAATTTAGTCAAATTAAACCGTTTTTACCATCTTTGGTTTGTGGTTAAATTATTACCTGCTAAGATATTATACTAAATTGCTTACTATTAATAGGTTTCGTCCGGAAAACAAACTACTTCTTTTTACGAAATTCTTTATACTGGTAAGTAGAGACAATTATATAAAATAGGCCCAAAGGCTCTGGTAAAGCTGAGTCCTTTTTTGCCAAATAATAAGTATACCTTATATATACTTTTATTAATCGTTTTAGAAAAAAATAAATGCTCTCCTTCTTCTAATACGAAGAATTTTTTCTTATTAATCCTGCCACTTTTACACTATTAGATACTGCTGGTCTAGTAACCTATTGGTGATTAGCTGGACTGTGTTAAATTATAAAAAGATACTTTTTCCTAGTATCAGGTTAATAACCATCCGACCTTACAACTATAAGCTTATAGCTGATTTAGCTACTTTGGCGGTTTTGTCTTGAAGTTTTAATTCCCTCTTTTCGCTTAGTAGAATATTTACTCTAATTACTGTGGGTGAATAGTTCTTCCTTTTGCTGCAATAGATAATTGATTTCTAGGCTTCCTCAGTTAAGTATACCGTCCTTCTCTAAAAACTTAAAGTTTTTCTGTGAATGGTTTATGGCTAGAAAAGAATTTTGCGCTTTCTGTACGTTATATGTAGGTTATAAAAAAGTGCTAGATAGGTATTTGTTCTCTTTTTATAACTTGTTCTCTTTATCAGTAATTTTCTAACATCAATAAAGTAAGTTACTATATCCATATTTTCAAAGAGGAAGCTTGCGCCGTAAGAAGGGTGTATTTACGTAAAATTGAACATGGCTTAACCTATAAAGATTTATAAAGATCATTAGTTAAATTTATTGGCTACCAAATCCCATCCCGGGGATTAGTGAATATTTTTTTCATTAATATTATTCTAATCCAGCCCAATAATATCCACCTTTTATTTCTATTCCCGAGGGATAGGCGGAAAGCCCCATGATATTAATATTTGAATTTTATCCCAGAATAACTATTTTTTGATAATGAGATTTACGGGTGTCATACCTGTAGTGTTAATATCCTTTTTTTCATTGAATGAGCTTGCGCTTAATTTAGTATTCCCTTGTATACTCCTTTAATAATAAAATACTTTTATTTAAAGCTATTATGGCTAATTAAATAAAATGATACCCATAAGTTTCCTCTTCTCATTGCCGCAAAATATCTACCGTTCAGTGCGAGGATCAAGTAAGCAATGGCTAGCAAGTTTTCTTTTAATATTTTTAAATTGCTATTGATACTTCTCTTAAAACCTGAATACATAAGACCCTCATGTGCATTAATTTCGGTATTTTTATGTAATTGTGTATCCTTAGAATAACGGTTCTGACTTATCTTAAGCTATAATTATGAGGTTTAGCTTGCCAGCTAAGCAGCATCTATAATTATAAGCCAAACCAACATTTAGTCGATGAACTTCACAACCTTATAGGTGTTGGGGCTTCGGATCACCATTATACTTACGTAAATTCGAATCTAATGTTTACCCTTACCCACGAAGTCATGCCCTCGTGCCACAAATATTGATTACCGCAATGTCTTGGTCTCTATGATTGTCTTTAGGTTTTTCCCCGTCAATTGATTGGTTTTATTGCAGAAAAAGTCATTTTCCTTACATTAACTGGCTTATTTAAGTATTGCAATTTACCATCTTATTCTTACGCGCTATCTCAGTCACCTGTTGCTTTCACTCACACCTACCCACAGTTTCTTCGGAGAATTTATCCTACAAATCACCCGTTTGGCTTTTTGAAATTCCTGATGATGGTGAAAAATCACCGTGCTGCGGGTTAGACTGTTTTAGACACTGTTTCGTTTATTCTTTAACGCCCGGTTTAACACCATATGTTGCTCCGCATCTAACGTTTAACTTAGGTGACCCATTATTCAAAGGTAACGTATCTTTTTTTATCAACTGCTTATAAAAACTACTATTTCCGTTAGGTGTCCCTCATGGTACTTTTCACGTACCCTGATGTATCTAATTAGCTTTGAGGATATGAGGTTCGCCATTTTTAAAAATTTTGTTTTTCACCGTTACTCTAATTTATAGTGCTACTCTATTTTCACTCACGTTGATCCCATAGAATCTCTTTTTGAATTTATTTTTTTCCCGAAGTTACTAAGATATCCAATTCACTTCGTTTAGGAGCTCAGATTTGTCTTAGGCTTATGTAACTTAATAAGGAGATTGTTACCCCCCAATATTCCGCATTGCCCCAACAGTTTACGTTGCGACTTTATTAAACAAATAAGCAAACAACAGAGAGCTTTAAGCGCTCCCTTTATTTTCTAGGATAATGAAAAAAATTTGTGATGGCTGGGACCCATGCAAGACAATTTATCATAATATTTTATCGTTTAATAAATAAGTTTACGAATTCATAAAAGATAAACTCCAAAGAAATAAAAAGCTTTAGGCAATAGAGAAATAAGGTTAATTTTTAACCAGGTTTTCAATCGTTGCTCTTCCACCAGAGCGAGTTAAAAAATATTGGAGTTTTATTGCACCTTGATAATAATATTTCTCTTTGATAACATTTGGAAAATTCCATAGGATACTTTCTTTATATACTTTATAAACTTCAAAGTAATACCTCTATAATTCTTTTTTTTAAAAGACTGGTATATTCATGTTCTATAGTAATGACTTGTATTTTGGTGGGCTTACTGTGAAAACGAACAGCAAGGAAAAGACACCTTTCCCAGGACGCGCTTTTACCACCTCAGCCATAACCCGTTAGCTGGATCTGACAATCGTTTAGTTGTAGGCATATAACCACCTAAATACTATTAAAATAAACTTAAACTTAAGTAATATTATGTCTTTAGATATGTAAATCAACCTTCGCACCCTTAATTATTATACAATTGTGATAATATATAACCTTTCATAATACAAAGGATATTGAATAATATCTTGTGCTGCAGCACAACGACATATATGCAATAATTACTAGATTTATTTTCACTCACTACACCGTAACCGAAGCGGCAAAAGCCGCTATCGGGATAGGGGTACTGGAACTGCAAGAAAATAAACAAGGATAGCGTAGGCCTATGAAAATATTTCATGAGAATAATAATTATTTCCATTGTGCCAGCTGCATTTGATGTATACTTCTGACGAGCTCTTACGGTTTTCCCTTTCGGCCTGCCACCCCGCCCCGAATCTCCTTTCGAATTATGAGTGGCGTGGCTGATCTTTTTCCGTATACAGGGAAAAATTATTATGCCCTTCTTTCTGATACGGTTATAGTAAAAGAATAACTAATTGAACACTCCCCTACTAATTGCATGCAGTATGCAGGATAAGTAAGCACCAAGCACTAGCCTTCTTTATTTTTTTGCATGTTAACCGCCAGCCCTTGAAGGGATTTACAATCTAAACAATGCCTTTGCCTTCCCGTAATCCTCCTTGAACTAATTCTTTCAATGCCTTGTCCTTGCTTTGAACCCCCTACAGGCGTGGCTAAAATGTGGGCTAGCCTACAGGGGTATTGTTACCCCCCGATCTCTTCGAGGATAGGGAGTAAGCAAGCCATTTTAATTTAAGTAGATAGCGGTAACAATGCCAGGGTTTAAAAGTGTATATAATCTTCGTGTCATTATGAACTAAGAAGTACTTGGGATTTGAACTCAAGAAATTTGAAGGTTGAAGCGTCCTATTTGTCCAATAAAACCTCACACTCTTCTATGTTTTACTGCCACAACAGCGCCCAGGATGCTAAGGGCGCCTAGAAGTAACTGATCAGCTAGGGGTACTAAGAAGCCACTGCCCCATATAAACAGCCTTTTACAGAGAAATATCGATTCGGAACGGATGTGGTTTAAACCCACCTAATAAAATTCAAACTTACACCTATAACCGGCTCGGTCAATTGTCTCTTTATCGCTATCACATATAAAGGCGCGTCCTTTCTAAGCTTCTATATATCCCTGTTTATTAACTTAATACCCT
>JACYFI010000743.1:0-16690 GCA_020975735.1 Ophiocordyceps xuefengensis
TTTAACTCAACAGGCGACGGATTTATTATAGTCAAACAACGTGGGTAAAAAATTATAAATAATAAGCTCATCTCTGTTCCGAAGTTTAAATTTAAAAAGGTAAAATATACAGTATCAATGAAATTAAGGTTTATCTGACCACGTTAAAATCAGAGTTTGAGGTATGGACTCCTGTTGAAAAGACCCTGTATATAAATTTATATGGTAATTGCAGACCCAGATCTGGAAAATTCGGATTTGTTGTGCGGGAGGGAAACTTTGATGTTCGTATGCATCACAACACACAGTGAAATTTTAAGGTATCGGTAACATGGAGATTTAAGAATATCTCAACATAGTAAGAAGGATTTAGATTAATGAGAGAAAATAGTTGAATTTTATCTAGGGATCGAAAATTAATAATAAAAATACGAGGTAAATCTGCATTAGTTTAAAATAGTTGACTTTGGCGATATTACCAATATAATAGTTCCATTTTTTTAAAAAAAAAGCTCCTAAATTTTAATAGGTATAAAACTTTTATGATTATCTTGAATTATGGAGTGATAAAAGCCACAAATTTTATGATTAACTTCGTGCTCATCATTTTACGTTGAAGGTATAATTCAAATTAGAAAGGAATAAAATCTGGTAGAATATGGTAAATTTCTTTAAGGATAAATAAACCATGTTAAGTACTCAAACCCCAATAAATAAATTTTCAGGCTGTAATTGTGGAATTTAAAAGCCCATAATAAAGCAAATTCCTTTTAGGTATTAAGCTTTGTTTACTTTTTATGATATTATACTAGTAACTGGAAATAATTACCTGGTGGTGGATTTGTAGGGTGAGAAGGTGTTGGGGGTTTGTTCATACGCCTTTTAGTTAGTCTTTTGATTTACTAGAATTTGCAGCTTTAATACAAAGTTCTTTACGCATTTTTAACCTAAATAGAGTTGGGGTGATGGTTTTTTTAACCAATGGTAATGCTTGTACATATGATCTTTAAGGTAAGTTAGATTATAATGTAATATTCTCAATGCGGTCTCCTTACACCTAGACGAAAAATGTATAATTTAACAAATAAGGTATTAGTTTGATTAAATCGGACTATAGCCTAAAAAGTTCACAGGGAGGTCTCCATATTTGATTACCCATGGACGATGGGAAAGGACCTACGCTCCAGGTTCTTCCCAGGTGTAACTAACTGCTGCGCCGACAATGGTTAGGCGGTGTTATTTATTAAATTCGTTCATTCTCCTTTAATTTGAAATACAGTATACTGTTATACTGTTTACTGTTTAATGATTAGGAGCCAATTAACTCTGTGTTAGCCTCCTCTTAGTAGGATTATTTCAAACAGATATAATAAATTAACGGTTATTCGAACTATGTTTTCAATTAGGTATGCGTGGGTTATAAGACTATAGTTTATCTTCCTTGTATAATTTATTGTAATAATTCCCATTTTTAAAAATCACGCTTTTCTACGAGAGATTGGTTATTTCCTTTGTGCAGTAGCTGTAATACACGCTGAGTTGAATAAATCAAGAACTAAGAAGATAATGTGATTAAATGATGATTCTTACTTCTTTAACTTTATACAGTTATATTAACTTGCCTAGTCTTAGGTCTGTGCTAATTCCCTTTATGACAGGGGATTCTATAGTAAAAAGATTTTTGAATATTTAGAATTTCTGCTATGAGGTCCAAATTTGTTTAGGTATACAAACGTGTTATTTTATAGCAGTAATAGGTGCGATATTACTACACCCTCATATTCAGTAAATTTATAATTTAACTTTTTTTAGCTAATCCTAATGGACCCGTAAAATTTAATATAACAATGCACAACGAAGCGACATATTCGATAAGGTTTACCTTCTATTTATCTTGCTCTATTTTTCGAACATAAGTTTGGCTTACTTAATAAAGATATTAAATTGATTGGGTTTTCGGGTCCGGTTTGTTTTTACAGATAATAGTTATTTATTTTCCCCTATGAATTGAAATTTATAGGACACAGACGTTTTCTGGAACCTCTTTATTGAAATTTTCCCCTTAATATTCAACAAGTAATTATTTTCAGCTTTAGCTATGTATATCCTGAATTATACCTAGTGCCTAATATCAAATTCAAAATTATCTAAGTTAGGCCTACTTATTATATTTGGATTTTATTCACACCCCAACGTTCTTACCTTAGTATTTCTATATAAATTATATTATAACGTCTATTAGGCATATAGGAGGTTCAACAACCTAAAGTATTAGGATAAAGGTTAGTTGAGGGATGATAGGTCCTTATGGTATGGGATGTATGTACACAACATCATAAGTAAAACGTTTTCTAAATTTTACAGGTAACACGGAGTCGTAACAGATGCCGCTCTTAGTATACTTCTAAGTAATTTGTTTTTAGGTATCTAAATTAATTACTTTCGCACCCAACGCATTGTTTTATTGTAGTAATTACCAGTTATTATATATCTTCGTTGTATCCGAGTTTCTTAATAGCTAATCTATTTTATTAGTTTATCTCAAGTGACGGAGGGAAAAAGTGATTGTCTACTCAGGGGTTCAATGCAAAAAATCCTGAGTCGGCTCAGTAGGTTCACGAATTGATATGAAACAAACACTGTTTAATGTATAACTTCAATCCATATATGGTGTTTTTATATAAGAACTTATTTTCCTAGCCCCAACCGTTTTTTATGCGGATGTTAAAGACGCCCATCTAGCAATAATATGATCAAGCGAACAAGGGAGCATATGAATAAGGGAAAAAGAAAGAGAAAATGCTAAAATTAGACGCTAAACTTTACTTTCTGTAACCGTTCGGGTTCCCGAGTATGATCAGAACAAACTTGTAAAAGATGAGAATGGAAAGATTTAATTATCTTCCTTAGAAATACGTCAGGCTGACAGGAGAAGTGTAGCGAAGCCTTGACAGGCCAAGAAGGAGTTATATAGAAAGCGGGAGCAACTAAACCTCAATCGAGGGGGGGGCGTCTGAGGCCTCTCTCCTCAACTGGCCATCTGAACCTTCCCGATTCACCCAGCTGTACCGATAGCACCGCTCCTTATGCTCAACCTTATGTAGTGTCCAATCTAGCGATCGAATGACTGAGAAAGCTTCCTGGTTCGCTACAAGATCAAGATAATTGATCTGCTAGAAGAACAGATTATGATGATGATTCTGCTGATTCAAAGGAATCCGGGATAATGAAGGTGTAAAAGGACAAAGGTAAAGGGGTAACAAAGTCAGAGGAAAAGCTTAACAATTACGTTAATGAAGAAGTAAAGAACAAAAAAAAGGTAAAGCGAGTAGAAAAGGGAGACCATAAAAGAATCAAAATTGTACTATTAAGCTGAGAGAGATAAAGGTAAAAGAAGTCCCAAAAGAACATACTGTGATTCAGATTCAGAATATGATAATGATAGAAATAAAATTCACGAAAAACTGGAGCCCTGAGGCTGAAAAAACGTTCATGGTAATTAGGTATTACTAACTGGAAAAGCAACTTGTGCAAAAGCCTGATGATTTATTCGAGATTTAAGACGGGGGGTGATTAAACTTATTATCAATCCGGCACCTGTATCATTTTTTACACTAAATTATAAGACCTATTTAGTGGGCACCAGCAGTTAGTAGGACTGCTGCACTGGCTTGTTATTGTTAAAAGGGCCCAGGATAAATAATTTGCAAAAATTGGCAAGTATATGATATTTATATAAGTATATAATTTGATTGAAATGCATAAGTAATATTATAGTTTGCGTTTTTAGAACAGAAATATACTTTTATACAGCTTAACAGATACTCCTGCCTTCAACATGTTAAAAAAACCAAAATCCGTTAGGGCGACAAAGTGTTGGCGGCCCACCGTTCAGGCATTATAGCACACGCACTAATTGAGCCATTAATGAATAGACTTAGTGGTGTAAGTAACATATAATTCTAAAATAAAGTCATACGTAGGTTGGGATATGTATAAGTAATCAATTAATTGATTTAATTTTTAAAAATAAACAACTATGACGATTTTAAAAAGTCATCCTTTCTAACATTAGTTTAACGGCTTATATAATCGAATCATCGCAACCAACAAAATAAAATTATCTAGAATCTATGGTATCAATTAACTAGGGCTTTTTTTTAGGTAACAAAAGGATTACAAGGTGTAAACCCTTCAAAGCTTCATTAAATAACCCCCTAAGTGGATACTGAAGCATCAATTCTGTTGAGCATATTGATGGTGACGTATCAAACGGCTTTGACTTATCCTGCCATTTTTCACAGTAAGACCACCTTTCAGCATTCTTTTTCCTTAGTGACCTTTCAACCAATCGGGTAGAGCGGTTTCTTTTTACGCACCTATAGGATCTCCCTAGAACAATTAGCATGTTGCAGTAATAAGGAGCTATAGATCCTTAATCCTTATGACTAGGTAGTAGGTTTCTGGGTTTACTTTAAAAATAGCCCAAAATGATTAGTCTATTTATTAGAGGCAAAATAATTAAGAACCATTCACAATAAACGGTATTTTTCTCAAGCATAATAATACTAATGGAAAATTAAAAGTATCTTTTAGATCTAAGAAAAATTAAACCTTATTTATTAAGTCTAATTAGGTGACAAGATTCTGTTTCGCAAAAAAAAAGAGCTAAGAAAACTAAAGGAACTTAGTGGTTATTTATATTGCATTTTAAATTAAAAAAAAAACCTGAAAGTTATTTAATAGGATCACTGCTTCTACAAGGGAAGGAAAAATTTTAGGTTTCAAATCATTTAATCTAGTTTAAGTGTTAGTAAATCCCTGAAAACAAATTTCAGATAATAAAAGTGGTTAATAATAACGTTTGTTATTTCATTGTTTTAAGCGATTATCTCCTTAAATAGTTAATCAAGAAATATAAGAATTATTAAAACTTGAATAGACTTTTTATACAAAACTCTCCTTTCACCTGATTGATAATACGATATTAAAC
Source organism: Ophiocordyceps xuefengensis (assembly GCA_020975735.1). Classification (NCBI taxonomy): domain Eukaryota; kingdom Fungi; phylum Ascomycota; class Sordariomycetes; order Hypocreales; family Ophiocordycipitaceae; genus Ophiocordyceps; species Ophiocordyceps xuefengensis. Next base: position 4,973 of record JACYFI010000743.1, read on the forward strand.
AAAGCCTGGTATCTAACGTCTTTTGGTTATAAAACATACAGATAGGTACTAAAATAAACAATGAAAGGGCTAAAATAAGTGAACACCGTAGAAAACAAATAGGAGACTTTAAAATAGAGTAAACGCCTTGTTAAAACAATAGATGTTAGAGAAATCGCTCTAATAAGAAAAAAGATGTAATTCATACAGAACCAGGGGTTTTAAGTTATTGAAATAGAATTCTCAATCAATTATTGTAAAAACAAACGTATAATCTAGGTTTAAGATGGGTGAATTAATAGGTTTAGTGAAACAGCAGAAGCTTTGATGTTTTGGTTCAACTACAATACTAATACAAAAGAATTTTCTAAAAAGTTGTAGTAATTATTAAAAGGACGTTTTAATTACTTGATAATATACAAATAATATTATAGTATAGTCTGTGGAGTATAAAAGGTGTTATTGTAATTTATGAAAAAAAAATAAAACTTTAAGCATAATTGGACCTTGGACAGGTCATTGAACAAATCTAATAATTTTCTTTGGCAATACCTATGTGAAACGATTAAAATATATCCACATTTAGTATAACAAGATCGTCGTTCTCCATAGATCTGCCGAACAGGCTGGGGTTCCTACTGTAAGGACTGAAACGCTGCTTAATGCACGGCGGAAGGACTTTTTTATCTATTGAATTCTTAGATAAATTAATATTCCGAAACCAAGTAAAGATATTTAACCAGCTTTAAGTAAAAAAAAGTAAGTTTGTATGTTACCCGTCGGTCAAATGACCCATGGAGGTGCCCAGTTATTAACTAACTTAATTAAGTGGCTGAATAACTTGGAAAGGACAAAGACTAGTTGAGTCAACAAAATAACAGTTTTAGTTAATTTGGGCGCCCGCTTATATTCGTTTGATAAATATTTTAAAGATCAGGGTATTCGCTACAAAATAGGCGGAATGTCATCAAAAAAGATTTAAAAAATAAATAGTAACAACAATTCTGATAAAAAAAAGATTTAGATTTGCGTTTCCTTCGCCTCTTTATAGCTTATTTTTAGTAGTCCTTATAGTGAGATGGTCTATATACCAAATAACTAGGGACAACAAAAGGGATTGATTAACAAATAAAATAGACTATTTTCTTTACATTTAAGATGATATCTCTACTTAGAGTATTATTCATTTGGTTTTTTTAACTTAGGTAGTATTAACTATATATAAGGGAAGCTTTGGAAAAACGGCACAACATGGAAACAGTACATAATTAGAACTGAAATTATAAGAAGATTAATTTCCCTTTATACTAATTATAAGATATATTCTTCTTAACCCGGAATGAGTAAATCAACTTTAATGTAGCTTATTGCATATATTAAAAAATAATATTTAAAACTTATACTGAAATACCACCTAAAGATATATTAAGATCGTGTTTAAACTTCGTTTAAGTGCCATATATACCCATTGTTACATTTTCTTCAAATAATTGCAATAAATTAGGATTACATGCTTCGAAGGTTTATTTTTGCCCTTAAAAGTAATAATGTTGGCCTGTTTTCATATGGTAAAAACATAGAATGCATCAGATTAATTTTATTAGAAGCATTTTTAATTATATTTTAATATTAATAAAAAATAGGATACTCTCAATAACTACAGATCAAAAACGTTAAGTGTTAAGTTCGAAAGTCCTGATATACAAACATGTTATAAACTTCTATTTCTTTTAACTGGTTTACATCCTTTGATAGGGTTCAAAGACTTTTGATACACTTAAAATGATTAAAAAAATCTACAAAAAGCATCCCGTTTACAAGATTCAAATTGTTGCCTAAAACTGTAATACCGGGCTCCTAAAATAATATTAATTTTTTAGAGGCAAAAGGGAAAATACAAATAAGGCATCTAAAACTAGATACCTACCTTAAAATTAAATTATTTGCTGCGGAACTTAAATTTGTTACTTTACGCCAAGAGTCATGAAAAAGAATTAAGAACCGAGTTTGCAACAACAATAAGTGGGTTGTACCAACAATAACTTAACAGGTAACCCTCATAAATTGGAAGTGCTGCTGCTGCGAAGCCTAGGGTGAAGGCCGGTTGTTTCAACACTAAAGCGCGTTAAATTTTAAGGAACCATTAGTCGCAAATATATCTGGAAATAAGATATAAGTTATAAATTATAAATTATATCCCATTATATTGACGCATCTGAAAGGAGGTGTTCTCTGTAAAAGAACTCAACTTTGAACCATGATGTACTTCGTTCTACACTTTGTATTACCTTTTTGTTTTAGCAGCATAGTTCAAACATTTAATAGCTTGTGGCACGATCGGGCTGGAGCTAGTAAAGTCCTTTAGGTACTGGTTAAAACTATGACAGGAATACCTTCCTGCTCCTTTAACTACTTTATTTTAAAGATTTAATACTATATTCCTCTTATTTTGTTTTTTAGTATGTTTGGTATTTCGTTATGCCAAAAATGTGTGAAGGAAATTAGGTGAATAAATAATATAAAAACGGGGGCTAATCCTTGCAAAAACACCTGCATGCCATAGTGCCAGAATGATAATTTTATACGCTTTTAGGCTATAATTAAGGAATCTTACCTAGATGGTATAATTATATAGGTGTTTAAAGGCTATGTTGAATTCCATTATTAAAATATTTTAGTTACACCCTTAAAGAAATTAGGTTAACTAAAGGGTTAGAATTTCAGACCTATAAAGCAAAAAATGTTCTATTATTTGTATATACAGTTCTGTTATTAATGCATAGGAGTAAAACATGGTTGAGAGTCGGATTTATAGATCTTGGACAAATCCAGCTACCAGTTCTATATTTTTTCTTATTCTTAGTGTTTAGTTCCTGTTTTTAAGCATAATAGAAAATACTCGTAAATTAGACTTAATATCAAAATAATAAACTTAATTAAAAACTAATTTAGATCAATAGTAATAGTTGGGCTATGGTTTTTAAATTCTCTAGTTCCCTAGTACATACTAAATTATGCATAGTTGTTATATAATATTTTACTCTAGATATAAAAAATTATGTTTGTAAATGTCCTTACAATCATTTGATTGGAGATCATTAGGGTCATGAGTCAATTACTCAGGAATCTTTACTTTTGATGGATGAAAGTTTATATAGGAAATTCTGTAAGATATTATTATATATATTAATTAACGAAATATATTTATAATATATATAGACCTAAAAAATATGAAGCCCCTTGCGCCTATTGTATGCTTAGTTAGAAAGGCATTAAATTGTATCAAGGGGTGTAATATTTGAATTGTTTATCTTTTTGAAGAAAGCCTAAAATAGCATAGTCTTTACGGAAAATTAAAAATTTTGTAGAGTGATCGAACATATCATCTTCCCAAGTAAGTTGACTTATTTGCTTTTAAAATTTAGTTAAACTGATAATAACACCCTTATAAATGTATCCTCAAAATATTTTATATCTTCAATTACAAACAAGAAGAAGAATGGAAACAACAAAAAGGAAGCAATATCGCCATGAACATTTAAGGGCGAAAAGATTCTAAGGTTATGGAAAGATGATTTCCATATTCCATAGAAAACTGCTAAGGAATTAGATAGGAACCTTTATAGCTTAATTTTGCTTTCTTTATTTTAGGTTAATTAGAGTACAGCCCTTCTTTATCCAGTTCAAATAAGATATAAACCTTTAGTGGACCCAGGGGTTCAATTCAAATATCTATAACCAGTTTGTATAAATTAGTATGTAAACCGCTCCTCGCCCCTTTTGATGCATATTCTTTTTATGTTATGCCAGGCCTTAATAGGGTGGATTGGTATTTCCTTTAGCCTTTTTTATTGGTCAGGGGGGGTACCCGGATAAATGGCGCAAAACAAAACAAGGCTTGGGTATAAAAAGCAATAATATATTTAGTGAAAAATGGTCTTCCGTATAGACGCTATTTTACATAAAGAAAAAAGCAAGCCGAAAAGAATATACAAGTGAAAGCCTTAGATGCTAACTATGAACCGTAAGGTAATGGGGAAAGGGATCACCAAATAGTAAAGAAAAAAATTGTGCTATCCTACTTCGCGCTTTCGGGAATGCGGTACTTAGAAAATAAAAAAATTTCCCTTTAACTTCTTCAAATGATTGGAAGCAAATAGGGGTAGTATAGAGATTATACACGGTTAAAATTTGAAATATTTAATCCCAATAACTTAACTAGTATATTTTTAGCTACATAATAAACCTATAAGCTTTGCAAAAGATTTTTGTTTTCATGGCTTTTTTATTTATGCCCTTGCAAGGCTGTTAACTAGAGGAAAAATATGAACCTCATTTGAAATAATAAAGATTAGTGTGAATTACGATACCTATAAAAGCAGATTTCAATAAGCTTCGTTTTTTCGAGGAAGGTAAAATAAAAAAAAACCATCAAAAATTGAGGTTACTTCCGCAATGATATAATAACGAAGAAATAGGCGTATTATAGACATAAGATAAAATATCTAACCTTTTAAAAAAAATTTTTTAGTTAAATAACGCATGATTAACAAAATTTATAGATTAGAAAAGGAAGATTTTTGACTTACGAGAAATTTGTATTCTAAATCTATGCATAGATTTAAGAATAGAATCTACAAAGTAGATAAGTCGATCCCTTTATAAATATAACTTAAGCAGTTTTAAAAATATAGTTTGAATTTATTGGAGGAAAATATAATAATAAAACACGAAAAGCTTAACGTAAAAGTTTATCTTAATTGAGTATCTATGAGATAAAGCCATTCCTCGTAGTGGTAAATTTGATAAATATTAGATGATATCCCTTTATTGCATTAAATTTTGAGATTATATGGCGTGATAAAGAGGTACTTTGTAACAAAAAAAACTTTTTCGTAGAGCTGTGCGCCGCTTATGAAGCCCATAAAAAAAAATAGAACTAAAATCAGATTGGGCTAAAAAGTGGCAGTGATAGTAAAAAGGAACTTGTTTCAATTAGGCCTTATATAATTAATTTATAGTTTAGGGTATATTAAGGCTTTCCTTATTTTAGTATCTTTAGAATTGCCGTTAAAAAGGTGAACAAGTTTTTTTTAATTATCCCACTTTCGTATATGCAATGGGACTTTCTCGTGCTTGCGCAAAAGCCGTATGCTATAAAGTCGAAACAAATAGCGTGGTGAAAATTATAAGCCTCTATTGATTTTTCTTAAAAAGTCTTTAAGAATGCTCGTTATAAGTAGTGAAACATATAGGTTAAAGAACAATAGGCTCGAAACCAAAAGAATTTTGTACGACAATGGGGATCCTCAAGAGACCTACACGCGAAGCCCACCGCCCTATAGGGGGTGGTAAGACATAGTCCGTTTTAAGTAAATTAGACTACTAAGTTATTTTACTTTCGGGAAGAATTCCCTAGATAAATAACATAAGTTTTATTTTTACCTCTAGTTAGGCCCCTAATTAATTTGTCTGCGCCCTAGTATAAGAGGTTTGGGAGCAAGGTGACACGGTTGCAACTCCTTTTATCCTCCCTCTGTCAGGATTAAAAAGGTAATAGGACTAGGTATAACCTTGTATATCTGCTGTTACAATCTTCAGTGTAAGTAGTTTATTAGGAGCAATTAAAACTTCTAGTAGCTTATTAGCTATAATAGATAAACCACCGGGTTTTAAGATACATAAAATTAGCTTGTATTTGGAGATGAGGCTGTAGTCATTACAGCTATGTATGTATTATCATACCTTGTTTAAGCTGGTAAAATACTGCCAGGCCCCTTAAATTTGGCCAATTGACCTGAGGTAAGAGATATTGTATTTAATTATATCTTCTTTAATCAGCCGGATGTTTAATAGAATTTCGAATTTATTTAAAAATCTCGGACTCATGCACAAATTTATATTGGTAAATCTTATTTAAATATAAGAACTAGTTATTTTCTACTCTTTCGTTTTTAATGGATGGTAAATAAATTGTTATAAAATTTTGCTTATACTTAGCAGGTTTAATTCGAAGGGAGATGGTACCATAAATAGGTACCTTAAAACAAAGAAAAAACACTAAAGGTCAATTATATTTATCCTTCCAAATACAAATAGTAATTTGATTTAAAGGGACTTATCTTTTAAGCTTAATGATACAATTCTAAACTTAGGGCCTCATGGATTTCTGATTTCCCAGAAAAAAAGATCTAATGCCTTTACTCTATTATCGATCAAACAAATCTGAAGGGTTTAGTAGTTCTTGTAACTCATGTTATACAATGGTACTTAAGAAACCCTAAAACTTTATGTTTACATCGGAATTAATTGATCGTATGGAACTACAACAACTATTTTAAAATATAAGAAAAAAAAATAAAAGGAATATAAAGTATCTAAATTTCCGCTAACATAGTTGTTGGAGGGTTTATAGATGCGGACGGGCATTTTTTCAGGCTAAAGGAACACTATGGGGTTAGTAAATATCCTAAATTAAGAATGTAAATTTGAGTTGGCTCAAAGGCATAACCGAACCATAACTAAATTTGGAGATATTCCTGAATATTTTGATTTTAATAGCGGTTATTTTTTAATTATCCAAGGTATAAATAATTGAGAATGAATAAAACCCAACCTAAATAACAGAGTTAGAACTACTAATTTAAATAATCAACTTTAATATTAACATGTGAAATAATTGAAAAATCCCTTTATTTTTCTATAAACATAGTTAAAATTATAAGATTAAAGAAAAGTGTGTGTCCATATTTGAAACTCTTTAAAAAAGCACCAACCTGAATTCTATTAAAGCTTATAATATGAATAAAATCGTCAGACTCGGAATAATAATGAAACAGAATTTAAATTGAGATTCATTTAAAGAATTTTATAAGACTTATAAATTAAATATCATGTCCTAACAAAATGGTAACGATATTGAAGTACGAACTTTAAAACTCTTTTTTTGCTGAAAAGGTTTATTACCCCCTTGCGACCTGGTCTAGGTGATTCAAAATTCATCTTTTTGGGTATTTACAATGAATATTAACAGATAGAATAACCATTAATAACTTCATTCTTTGAAGTAGCTGTGGGGTTGATCCTATATTCTTTCCCAAACATCTTTTCTCTATAGACATTTTTCATCCAGTAAAAAAAAAATAAAATCTCTTCATACTTTTTGTGTTTTGTTTTCAGGCAAGGACACCCATCCCTACAGTAAAAATAAAATCTAGGCTGAGGATTTTGAACCCATTCAATGCAATGTTCCCCATTGGTCTAGGGGCTTAGCAGTAGGCCTTAAAGCTAAAATCCTAAGTTCCAAGTAATTTTATTTTGTAAAAGTTATTATTTTTTTTATTAAACTAGGTATCGTTAAGGTACATGTTCTATAATTTAGTTTTAATTATTGTTTGTTCAATGGGGCTTAATTATCTGTAACAGTAAAGCGCTAAAAGGATTGAGCGCTATTTTTGTGTGGGTGCGGAGGCGTCCCTTGCAAGAAAAAAAATAATTGTAAAGCCTATCCTACAAAAATATTCTATATTTTTTATATTTTAGGGTTATTCTCTTTTTTTTATTTTTATATTTATACATATACTGCTATTAGACTAAGATGGAAAAAATGCTAAAAAAATTACAGGACGAGGTAGTGGCTTAATAAAGTGTAATATTCACAATCTTCTAAGTATAATTTGCGCTGACCTGTTTTCAAAAGTTACTGAACCTAATATAAAGGTTTTAACGTGACCTGTGGGCTAGTTTCAAATTAAAGCAATTAACTAAAACTTGCTATGAAAATACTTTCGTTATACCCTCCTTTTAGCTAAGTTACGGTTTAATGGCAAGCAGGCGCTTAGCGGGGAGGATTCCAGTTAACCAGCGTAATACTACAATAGTATTTAGCACAGAAACAGGAATAATTCCAAATATCCTATTTCTATAGTGGATCGAAATATACCGAATTACCGTAATAGGAATAATGACCCTAGTAGGTTGCCTTTTACAATCCAAACTTCACAGTAATAGAACCTACCAGTGTGATTATAGAAGCTAATTACTCATTACATAGTTGTATATTCTTAATATAATTTGAGCCATATTAAGTGTATCTGTTAAGGCAAAAGATGATTCCTGGAACACAATGGTTGAAAAATTATCATAATACTAAAAAGTATATTTGTTGAATGTGTTCATCTATATACTTTTAAGCCTAATACTTCTTAACTAGTAAATCAAAATTTTTTTATTGTATTAGGCTTTTAATTGTTTTTTTAATTCTAGCTGTATAACGGTTTATATATAGGGGAAATTTCTCTCAACATATATTGAAAATTGTTAGTGAAATATTATTGGGATCTACATCTAAAATAATTCTTAACATTATAAACTATTAGGGAAGGCTGCGCTGTTTCCATCGTTCACTATAGTGAAAATCTTTTAAAACAAAAATTTACATTTGGAATAAATTAGGAAGAGCCTATTATATAAATAGATTACGATTAAAATAGGAAAAAAGGTCAGGTTTAGAGTGCAAGCTATAAATTGATGAGGGCCCAGATGTAAAAATTAATATAGACCCTTTAAATAAAAGAAATATTGAGGGGCTGCGCTATTTTTTTGTGTGGGTGAGGGAGCCTGCCTTTACACAAAAACATATAGGGCTAAGCCTCTTAATATATAACCTTGATTTAGTGTAATATTCTAAATGATTAACCTACACTTGGTAACTCTTTAAAAGAAAGTTAGTACCCAAATGGTTAGCAACACTGTGACACAAACGGTCAATAATTATCGTTTAAAGACCTTCGGTTATATTAAGTGATCGCTACAGTCTGCTTCACGGATGGTGCCTGAAAAGCTGTCAATGGTTACAGTCGAATACTTCTATTATTTGTTAATGCATTGAGGTTGCTAAATGTAGGCGACATACACACACTGCATAAGCCATAGAAGTTAATTAGAAAAATTGGGATTCTTCGGTTCATCCCAGAGGTTTATATTTTAATTTATACACAGGGTTCCGGTATAGATTAGTTACAACATAATCAGCTAGCTCTACAGTTAAACCTATATTTTGGTTAAAATTAGGTAATGGTTACGCTATGATGTCTATAGGAAAATAATAAGGTTTATCGTTTTGAAAGTCACCAACATGTATCCCTGTAGGACTGGACACTGTGGGTAAATACAGGTCGTTCACGATAAAAATCTGCTACTGGCTGGAAAATTCTATATAAAAATAGTCCACTCGGTGTTTACTTAGGAAACAAATCATTTATATTTTAGGTGAAAGATCATGCAAGTAAACTTGCCTTCCGTAACTAGGACGAGGGCAAAATAATCAAAAAATACTATTGTTAAATAACTAATTACCTTGGATTTTATCATTTACTAAAATATCAACCAACTTAAACAGATTAAGGAATTTTGGGTTCATTACCTCTTGCAGGTCTAATTAGAAGTAAAAGGTTGATTTTGGGTGTAAAGAATTTTCAGATTGTTTTTTCAACACTCTGAAATACAATTTAGCCATTTAATTCATACGACAAAAAATAGGTATAGGTCGTATAGCTAAAATGAAGAGTAAAAAAAGGAGTAAATATTTTGTAAAGAATAATAACAAGGTTCGTTTATGTATATATTATTTTAAATTAAATGGTAAATTTGTAACCTGAATCAAAGTTATATCACTGATTCCGGCTTAATTACAGTGAAAGTTTTGAAATATAGAATTTTTTAGCACCTTTAAAAAGATTATTTTTTGAAATAAGTTTTTATTATGCTGGGGTTTGTCAAGCTACTTGGTGTTTTTATATTAATGTGTTAAAAGCCCACAGAAGATGAATAGGGGGATAGTGTCAGTTAGAGTTCCTTAAAACAATAAGGATAAAATACCTAATAAACTTATACACTATCCATTAAAAAGGGTGATTTACTCAATACCAAGGGTACTGGTATATTAAAGGCTCCGATTTTATCACACAGCCGTTAATAAGTTTCTTCCATAAAAGATCTTTTTGTTTTTTGCTGAAGCAATATGTAAATTTTAATTAAAGTTAGAAAGCAGGTATGTAATGTTTAGCAGGAAAGTAAAGCATTTACAAGGTAAGGTTATAAAAAAAAAATTAAAGTATTGAACTAAAGGGAATTCTCAGGACCAAGTAACGCCAAGAAATTAATACGATATAGAAAAAAAAATAAGACAACTTTTTTTGATGCTTCCGGCTCGCTCGTCCTGATTTTATTTTTCTGCTTTATTTAGCCAGGCAGCTAAAAAAAATACCACAACGGCGCACAAAAAAATATAGAGAGCTAGCCGCGGTAACTCCCCCACTTCCGGTTTTCTTGCTCTGCAACGCAATAAAAAGTTGCATTGCCCCGCTTCTTAGGTTTTCATTTTTCCCATAATCCGGGTGCCAATGCTTATCTTGAAGAAGATGGGGGGAACATAAGCACGATTTTAGCTTCAGTAGGGGGGATTCCTTTTATTTTTTTATTAGGAGGGCAAGCCTACGTTACTGGCTAAAAAAAAAATAATACAAAGGGGGCACTGCCAACGACAATATGACTAAAACACTAAATATAAAACCCAGAAATAAAGAAATATAAGCAAGCAAAGCATTAAATATACGCCTGCCTTCAACCTTTTAGGATAATTCTAGGCGATCCCTTTTGATTTTCCACCTAACTTTATCCTTGAGCTATGCATTTACATATTTTGGTCATAGCCGTCCAAGGATCACTGCACTAACGTAGTCGAAGTTACATGTTTTCATTTTTGGGTCAAGAGATTAAGAGGGATTTAGGTGTTCTAACCACAGGAAATAAGAAGTCGGCTATTACGATAAGCAAGCACTGGTTTTCAAGACAATTAAATATGTAAAATAGGTTAATGGTCTTGTGTTTCTGAACAAGCTAACCCTTGATGTTAAGGTAGTTACCTCCCTTTATTAAAACTATGAGTACCGTCCTTTTCGGCAACTAACAAGAGCTTACTTTTACAGCGCAACTTAATTATTGCAGGTTCCTGACAGCGATTAAAATTTTTCTTGGTTAGCTACGTGGCTACGGTGGGTTCTATAGAATAGCACCTTCAATGTTATTTTCAGTTAGGTTTGTCTTTATGTTTACATCGGAGGGTAATAAATCCACTTAGCTATCTCCCTCTTTTAGAAGATTTACTATATCCTTGGAAAAAATTCTACCAATTGCATTACCTAGTTACCTAACGAATAAGTGAAATTGCTCTATTTGACACATCAGCAGGAACCAACCCAGATTGAATTCTTGTGGATTCCCTTACGAGCACTTACCGGTAAATCCATTAAAAAGTAATATATTTACCTCAGTAATGAAGTGTTAATTCGTCCTGAAATAAAAATTATATTAATTAACAGGATTAAGATAATTTAAGTACTCCTAAGTCTGAATCTACCGCACAAAAGAAGAGAGCTGCGCCTAAAATCAGTTTAACACCCTATAAAATATTTAATGAGTAATTTTTGAAAAAGATAGAGCTTTAAGTTTTAAGACTAGGGAAAAAGATAATCAGGTGTATATTGCTCTTAAATTAGATAATATTAAATAACAGTAATACATGGATAGGCTTCTATACATTTAGTAATGAATGAAAAACTATCTTTAAACTAACTTCCTTTTTAAAAATAGTAGCCATACCTCGAATATAATGTCCATTTTAATTTAAAAGCTTACTTAAATATCGATAAAGATAAATTCCGCTTTTGGATAATTACA
>JACYFI010000744.1:0-10171 GCA_020975735.1 Ophiocordyceps xuefengensis
CTAAAGGAGCCCATATTACAGTTTAGGATATTTTAATTTGTTAGAGACGGGATTTGCCGTATTTTGTAGATTTTTAATCAATTATGTAATTTGAAGTACTTACCCTTATAAAAGGGATGTAAAACATTGTAAAGGCAAGAAATTTGATAACAGTTTAATTGAAGCTTTCAGAACTAATTACACTCAATTGACTGTAGTCTATTGGTAGTAGTATCTAATTTTTCTATTAGCTTATTAAGTTACCAATTTAAATGTTCAATAAATTATTTGATCTTTGTTTTAATTGGACACGACAGACCATCATTATTTAAACTTTTAAGCATAAATGAACCCCTTCCGAGCTGTAAGAATCCCATTATTCAATTATTGAAGAATGTAACAATGTGGGTAATCATATGCACTATAAGGAAAGTTTTATCCACATCCTTAAATATTATGTTTTAATTGGTATTTCAGAATTGTTTATTAAATATTTATTTTTTTTAATTATTCCATAGGTACATTAAATTTTGATTAAACTCAAGTTTCGGTTAAAAGAAGAATATATCCATTATGATTAGTAAGGGAAAATAATACCTCTTGGGTAATTCAGTTCCCTATTCTTACAGTTTTACATGGGTTGGGCTTGTTCACATCTGTATATAATAAATATATACTGCTCTAGTTAAAAACGAATGATATTATCCTCTAAAAGTAGAAATATCATCCCTCAATGATGAAAAGAAAAGTCATTTTATTGTATTAATCCTTTAGTTTGTCTAAGTTATTTGTATTAACCAACCTCCCCATACTCATTAAGCTTACTGAAACAAAGGTAATAAAAGGACGAAGAAAGGTTAATATTAACTTTTTTTACTCAAATAGCTTTTACTATTTCTTTCTTTAAGGTCTTTATGTAAGTCGCCTTATTGTAGCAATACTGATAATAAAACTTAAGGTCAACAAATAGCGGCCAGAATTAAAATAACTGTATTTTTGTTGACTCACTACTGTCTGCCTATTCAAGCGTAAGGCACTTATAAAGTTTAGTTCTACTTGTGGCACCCCCTAAGGCTTCATTGACCGATAATGGTAAAAGGATAGAAACTTTCTTTTCATAATTAAAAAGCTGTTAACAATCTTTCTGGTTCGAAATTACAATATTGAATCAAAAACTCATAGATAAAAGTTCCCGACTGTGTCATTTTAAGCAGGCTGTTTCAGGCTACTACTAGTGACCCAGGCCTGTCGGCGTTCTATGGGAGAACCGACGATCTTTTAGTATACTATTATTTAAATATTTAATCGTTTTACTAGGAATTTGCCAAGAAAATTTATTAGATTTCTTAATGACCCCTGTCAGGTCATTTCTGCTTAAGTTTTATTTTTTTACATAAAACTTCATACAACTTTATGCTCGCCGAGGCTATTAACCTATAATATTATTTGTATATAATCAAAATAAATCCGTCTTTTAATATTTTACTAGGAACTTTTTACGTTCTTTGTATAAGGTATATAGTTGGGAAAACAACTTCTAAAGCGTTCTTGCGTTTCAACTTTACTAATTAATTTTCACGCATAAACTTATATTAGTTTGTTTGTTACAATAATTTGATGTTAGAATTCTTTTTCATATTTAAAACCCCTGTTACTGTAATAATTTACATCTTTTTAATAGAGCTGATGTCCATAGACTTCTCATTTGTTTTATAAAAAAGGGTTTTTACCTCTGTAAATCTCCTATTTTGTTTCTCGTTGTTCCACTATATTTAGCTTTTACATTTTTATTATAGTTCACGTCACTGACGTTTTATAACACAAAACTATGATCCGAGACTTCAGTATATATTATAATCAGGTAAAAGAACTTTTATAAAAGGTTTCTAAGTTTAATAATTCGTTATTATTTTCCTTGATTAACTATTTCATAGACATAACTCTAAAAACACAAATGATTAAAAAGTATGTATAGATCCGATATTGTTAACATGAATTTTTTGGGACTTTACTACACTTAATTAGTTTTAAATGGATCGTAAACCTAGTATTTATTCTTCCGTGAATAGCAGATCTATGTAAACAACTTCAGTGTTTTTTATTTAAAATCATATAAATACACTAAGCCAGATAAGTTTCTTTAAGCTATTTTTTTTTTAGCGAACAGAATCTCTACCTAAATTTAACATAAAAAAATCAGGTTTTAATATTTTTAGTATCTAAAAAAGTCTAATTAGTTTCCAATTAGGATTTATATGGTATGCTAAATAAATCTTTTATTGTTGAAATGTCTTTAAATTATTTTGCTAATTTTTAAATATATTATAATCATTTTGGGCTATTTTACAGTAACCAAGAAACCCTGGACCAGTCTAAGGATAAGGATTATAGCTCCCTATTACCAAGTAATGTTTCTTAAGGACGGCTCTATATGATGCGTAAATAGAACACCTCCCCAACCTATGTGCAAGACACTAACGAAAAAGAATTGCTGAAGCTTGTAATTTACTGTGTACAGCAAACGTAATAAGTCAACCGGTTTGATTAAGGCACCCGCCTTGTATGCTCAACAGAATGGAATCGTTCAGCTATATAGAGGGTTAAACATCAAATAGCTAAAGTAACTGTAATTATTGTATACCCAAGACAAAGCCCCTAAAGTTAAATGAACCAAACTTAATAGGATAATCTTAATATTGGGTTGGTATTGCGAATGATCGATTAGTAAACCCTAACTAATTTTTCAGAAAGGAATGAACTTTTTTTTAAGTAATCTCAAGGCTTGTATTTTAAACTTCATAAAATTAATAGATACTATTACATAAACTAACGCTAACGTAGGATTTATTTTTTCAGATAATACTAGTCACCATAGTCTATTACGAATTAATCATCTACGAAGGTGCGCGACTTAATGCCTGCGGGAGAGGCCGCCAACTTGTCCTCCTACGATTGGTTATTTGAATATATTTTTTTACGGCTGGTATTATAAGCTGTATAAAAAAGTAGTATTTCTTTCTTAAACCCAAACCTAATAATTATACTTTTATGCATTTCAATCATATAACTTATATAAATATATTTTATGGCAAATTTTTGCAAATAATTTCTTCGCATTTAACCCAATAAAAGCCCTAGGGCAGCAGGCCTTACAACCTCTGTGCCACGCTATAAGTACTTTTTAATACAATTAAGTGTACAAAAAATGATAAAGTGTTCAGATAGATAATAGGTTTTAATCACCCCCCGCTTAACTCGAATTATCAGGACGATTTCACACTTTGCTTTTCAAGTACATATTCTATATAACATTGGACCTTTTTGTAGCTCGAGGCTCAAGTTTTCTTGAATTTTAATTTCTATTCATAGCATATCTGACCGAAATCCTCTTATTTGGTTCTTAGACTCCTTAACGCTTTATCTTTTTTCAGCTTAATCATAGTCAATTTGATTCATTTGTTTGTCTATTTCTATCCCCCCTTGACCTTTGGCTCTTTTTAACATTCTTCATTAACGATATCTGTAACATTTCTGTTCTTTTTTCTACTTCCTCACCCTTTGTCTTTTTACAATCTTCCATTATCCGGATTTCTTTAGATTCAGCCGAGAATCATCCATTCTAACTCTGCCTTGCTTACAAGAATCATAATCCTGAATCTGTAACGGAACCAGATGACTTCTCGGTCCATTCGGCTAGTTTGGAACTCACATGAGGGTTGGCATAAGGAAGCGGGGTGTGATGGGTCCACTGAGGGTGAATCGGGGACAGGGTGCCAATTGAGATACAGCTTGAAGGCGAGATTTGGCCCTCAGACCCCCTTCAAATGAGTTTAAGTTGACGTCCCGATCATGATTACTCTTCTGCGGTTTCAAGCTTCTCTACCTTCCTGGTCGAGCTAGCTTTCTTAAAGGGAAAGAATAATACGATTTCTCATTCTCCAATCGTTTAACAAAGTTTGTCTGGTTCTACTACGACACCCGGAACAGTTAGTCCAGATTAAAAGATGTTAGCGTCTGTATTTAGGAACATTTCGTCCTTTCGTTTTTCCTTATCATAAGCCTCCTTGTTCGTCCTGATATCACTATTAATTGCTAGTATGGGGGGTCCCTTTACCCATACAAAAGGTTGTGGAAAGGGAAAATTCTTATATAAGAACCACCAATTGGATTAAGAGTTCATATCATAAACAAGTGTATATTTTCATATAATGTTATCGTGGACTAACTAAGACCGGCACTAATTTTCTTTCGATTGAGACCCTATAGCACCAACCACGTTCCTAAGTCACTTTAAGATAAATATAAAATTATGATGTACGCTATTAGGAACTTGGATAACAACAAGAACTATAACTGATATTAACTAATCAAACAATGTTGTTGCCGAAAGTCGTATAGATTACGGCATAAAACAAATACTTATAAGTTATATAACAGAGCAGAATCTGTTAACGATCCTTTAGTAAAATAGAAACATGTTTTCTTATTGTTGTTAACACACTACTCCCATACCAAAGGACCTCATAATTTCTAACTACTTTTATCTAATACCTTTAGTTGTTTGATCCTCTATATCTAAAAACTGTATTAAACTATAAGATTTATTATAGGAAAAATGCTAGTAGAGAAACGTTGGTTTGAAAAAAACCAAACTATATCAGTACCCAAAATCTTAGAAAGTTGAGAATTTGTAACCACTAGGTATAATTCAGAATATCCAAGATAGCTAAAGCTGAAAAATATACTTGTGAATATTGAAAAGCGTAAACTTAATGTTAAATAAAGAGGGTACAGCAAAACTTGTGTGTCTATGTAATAATTTCATGCATAGGGTGAAAAATATATAAACCATATCTGTCAAGAATCCAGACCCTAACCAATAAAAATATTATTCTTTAGTTAGTAAACCATAATATATAAAATAGAGCTAAAGTATGCTAGAGGTTAAACTTAGAGTATTTGTCCCTTCATGTGCATTTTTATAAGTTCATACGGGTCCCCATTAAGATTAGCTAAAAGGTAAATATAAACTTAATGAATATATGTAGTAATATCGCACCTTATACTGTAAAAATAACGTTTATACTACTAATAACAATATTGACCATAAGCATAGATTTCTAATATAAAAATCTTTATATAGAAATCCTGGTACTAAAAGGAAAGCCCCAGAACTAAGACTAAGCAATTAATATAATGTTATAACGTTAAAGGTAAGAATCAAACATAATCCACCATGTGTTCTTAAGTTCTGATTATCAAACTACCCAGGCGGGTGATTAACAGCAGCCTTGCACCAAGGAATTACAATCCCTTTTGTAGAAAGGCCGGTATTTATTAAATGGAATATTAGCAATTATTATAAGAAGATAAACCCTGCTAGCTATCATCCACTTCATACCTTAATTGAGATCATAGTAACGAATAGCAATTAATTCTGTTTTTATATCTTGTTGAACTAATCCACAAGAGAGCTTAACATAGGTATTATCCTCCTTAGAAATCAATGAAAATTAAAAGTAATGACAGTTATAACTATATTCAAAATAAAGGAGATTCGAGAAAACGAATTACCAAAAATTAACACCGGCGTAAACCATTGTGGCACTGTAATTACTGCGGAAATTGGCCGTTAACCTCCGATCCCATGGGTAATCAAATATGGTTAGTCCTACCTTTAACATTTAGCCATGAGCTCCCGGATTTTATAAACATATACCTCCATTAGTAGTTATAACATTTTTCGTTAGTGTAAAGAGTTTGAGAATATTAACCCATTTTATAATCTAGAAAACATACTAAAGATCATAATGTTACAGCATTCCTATTGTTAAAAAACAATTTCTCCAAAATACACTATAGTTAAGAATTGCCAGGCTATAAGAATCTTTGATTAGCTGCATTCTAGTAAATCAAAAAACTAAAACTGAATAGGGTATGAACAAACCCCCACACCTTCTCACCCCTACAAAACATCATACAACGTAATTAAAATTTCCAGTAATAGTCATAATCATCATAAACAAGGTAAGAAAGCTTAAATAGCTTTAAAGGAAGTCTTTTTGGATTAATGCTTTAAATCAAGATTATTCCACAATTGATTTTATTGGGTGTTTATATAACAAATGTTATGTTATTTTAAAAACTACCAACCTATATTCATACCAGATTTTATCTTTTCTTAATTGGCATTTCATACCTTTACACCGTAATGAGGCACGATTTAACATTAATTGTGAAAATTACATCCAATCAAGATAACATAAAGTTTAATTTACCATATAGGGTTTTTTTTAAAAAGGAACATTATATCGGTTATAATCGTCTGCAAAGTCAGAACTATTTAGTTAAACTAATTGCAGGTTTACCTACGTACTTGTATATATTTGTCCCTGATCCATAATTATCAACGTATGTTCTCCCATTAATCTTAGTATCTCTACTATGATTTGAGATAAATCTAAACTCAATTTGACTCGGATAATACCATAATTTAACTCCGTTGGTTTGATGGGCATACGAACTCAAAAGTTTTCCCTTCTGGAACTACCAAAATCCTTGAAATTCAATTCAGGGCTAAAATATTACAATTTCAGAATTCTAATTACAGGTCTTTCCACACCTGATATGACCCTGCAAACTCTGATTTTAACGTGGTCAGATAAAACTAAATTCATTGAGTGCTTTTATAAATTATGATTTGATGTAAAACCCTCGACATAAAGAGACTGAGCTTTATAATTTTAAAATTTTACACGCTTGTTTAACAAAAAAAATAAATCCGACGATTTTTTTGAGTTAATAACGGATATTTTTCTTAAAATAAATAATAAGTTGGTTAAACTTCAAACTTTGAATTCTATCGCAAGTTATACTATCTCTCGGTTTTAAGAGCCCTATGGATAGGAACCGGATACCACCTAAGTATTGTTGTAACATAAGATATAATAAGTTAAGATCTTTTTGGTATGTAGGACCTAAATGAAATTCATAATTGTAACACGTTTCAACCTAATTTACATGTTTATTTCCTATCTACTATATACTAAATATATCCCCCTCACCGTCTATTTAAACCAAAGTATCAGACTCTTTGGTTTTACAACTGTGTAAATTATAGGTAGTGGGGAGATATTTTTTTAATCGAATGTTAGGTAGGGACTGTACATAGGATTTCCAACCTTGATGCGTTGGAACCGAGTTTTTAAATGCCTGTTTAACTTTTTCCGAAACCCCTTTAGAGGTACACCCTTAAATCGAAAAACATTCTGGCTTATTCGTCAAGTGCCTGCTACTCTTTGCTCTTTTAAGAAGCAATATGTTTAGTTTGTTGACTTAGAATCCGCGGATTGTTCCATTTCGTATTCACGGCAATCCTTAAGGTTATAGCCGTACCTCCTGAGGAATACTTCAGCACCCTTAATAGTTTTTTTCAATTATAGGGTTTGGTACCCTTTAACGCTTTACAGGTTTCCCCGGAGTTTGACACGTTTCGCCCATAGAACACCTTTTCCCTGAGGGGGTCCCTAGGATCAATCGTGCTATAACTCCTATACTGAATAGATATGAACTCAAAAGAAACTTATTAAATAATACAGGTTAATTAAATGGATACTGTTTAAAGCTATCAAATAAAAATTTCAATACCATATTGAAATTGGATTTCGACTTATTGTAATTCAATCTAAAATAAATATATAGATAACTTGGATTATTATTCTAATCCTACCTTCAAAAAAATCCAATTATAGCTAATATTGTTGTTTAAATTTATACATGAACAATTTTAATACAGACGATACCTGGCCACACCAAACTTTTTCGCTCTACCAAAAAAGCCGGGAAAACTAATTCACCCTAGCAATGTAACACTAATTATCTTTTAATACTTATTGAATATGTCTTATAGCATACTTCCTCTTAGTCTAGTAAAAAGCAACTAAGGAAAGCGGGCCGTAGGCCAATAGCAGATTCTGCTCCCGGCAACTATAATAATGTAGGAGGCATTCGTTTGTCCTATAAGGTCCGTCAAGGTCTAAATTAAAACTTAGCCAAATACTGGAAGTTATAGATAATAGCATTTAATTAAGAAATCAAGCATTAATATTATATTTTTTCGTATTTAAAACGAATCTAGATTCCTATTAAAAGAAAGGTACTAAGGTTAAACTCTATGTTTTTATTATTTATTAAATATCAAATATTTTCTTTATGTTTACGCTGAATCCATATTATATTTATTTTTAGTTGCATTAATACCAGGGGGTCATGTAAATTGAACATACAACCCTTTATGTGCCGTTGTCTCAATGGTTTGTACCTTTTAATTAATACCCCTTTTAGTATTAGCTTGCCTGGGCTTTGGGGCTGTAGACTTCTGTACCCCTAAAACCCCGCCCCCCGGCCCCCGGATACAAGGAATAAAGATATACATGGACCCAAGCCAGCAACAAAAATTCACTAAGATTGTACATTTAGTAGTTAAGTTAAGCATTATGTAGTCAATGAACAAATTTGTTACTATCATTTTATCAGAAATTCTCTTAAACTATCGCATGAACTGTGTAATATTTCCACCATATTTCTAACACTGACCTGAAATACTCCTTCCTCCTAATTTAATAAATAAAACTGAAACTTTTATTTAGATAACCAGGAATGGCATCACATTGTATTAACCCAATGAAACTAGCAAAAAATTGTTATACAACCCTGATTTTATAACCAAAATCTAATATGTGTTAACTACAGGTACCTATAACTCTGTTTATCTTACCCTTTAACTTCTTTTAATCCTCCCCTTGTTCTAAAATCAGATTTCCTGTACTTATTATGATCAAGAATTCTAATATATTTTCATTAGAATCTTAAAATCAGGGGATTTAACTGCATGTACTTCATTATCATTGGTGGAACCTTTCGCGCAAAAGCTGTCATTGAGGGATCATTTTATTTATTCCATTAAAAAATATTTAAAAAAAAAGATGGAAAGGCTATAGGATTAATATAACTGCTATGGTGTTATCAGGTTTCAAATACTCGTATTTAAAGTCTATCAAATTCGTACAGCTTTCTCATAAATTTGCTATATTATACCTTATATATGTTATCACCTGTGTATACCTCTAGGGGATTGTTAATATTTCCTGCTGGATTGTCCAAATGTTACATCACATTGTAAATTTTTTCATCTATTTAAAGTACCTTATAGGCTTTAGAAGTTATCCTGCATATTGGTTGAAATTTTATTCATGTATATTGTTTAAGCTTAGAGTTTTTGAACCTGAATATTTATATCTCTTGAAAGGATTTCCCTGGAGTTTGTTATATCTATAAAGGTAACTTCCACTAATATCTAAAAATTTACCGCCTCTTCTAGCTTGAAATCAAAACTAAGCCTACATTTAATCCTTTCCAGATTGAACAACTTTTCATATTATGTATAACGATTAGCTTTCTTACTGGCACTATTTTTCAATTAGTTTTTCTTCAAATTTGAAATCTACCTAAGCTTTTTTGTACTAATTTAACTCAAATAGCTAGATTCATTAATTGATGTTTTTCCCCAAATAAAGGGTTAATTAATCTTTTCACTTTGTTCTGAAACTCAAATTAATTTTTAGTTTGTTCTGAGGGAGACGACGAATAAAGCTGACTTTTCTTTAACATATATCCCTATAAATGACTTACAATCTCCTTGCTTGTTAGTTGTCGGAGTGTTTATGTCAAGGGAAACTTTCCGCTACTTCATTAGTTATTGTTATATCGGATTTTTTAAATTTATCCAAACGTAATGTTGTCTCAGAAATAGCCAAATCAGATATATCACAGTGTATCTCATGTATGAACAGAAAAAAAGAGAATTCCCCATATTTAATTTAATGGCTCTTGACATTGATAACTATCTCCTACGTTTCTAAAGTACTAAGATTAAAACTATTTTTGTAAATTACTTTAAGATTAGGGCTTTAGACCTCGAGACCTACTAAATACCCCGATTTTTAACATTTATACTTAACATATAATCTCCTGAAATTTTAATTTTATACTCTTTTGAAGAGTAGCTTTTTCTATGTCAAAAGAATCTAGATACACTTTGTTTACGGGCGGGGTTATTTTAATTAAAAAGAGGTATAATCTGACGAAGTACTTAAATAACGTATTAAAAACTACAGAGAATTTACATTTGTCA
>JACYFI010000745.1:0-10761 GCA_020975735.1 Ophiocordyceps xuefengensis
CAAGATATTTTTTTTGTTGAATTGGGTACTCGTCTTAAGTACTTAAATAACCACCTAGTAACTTCTCTAGTATTCGTGCGCTTTGTTATCCTTTAATGAGGTATTTAGTACCACAACTCTACGCTGTACAAAAAAGGATTATATTGTTAGGGTGTTATATATTAATGGTATCTGAAGCTATTATTATTGTGCTCTATTTTTGCAGGTTTTTCCATAGAAAAGAACTGTGGATAGGCTACCAAAACTCCTGGGGTGAAACCCTAAAAGTTTAATATATCTAAGCTATTAATCCGAAAGAGATTGTGTGGTCTCATTAATTGATTGAGAGTATAGAAAAATTCAATTAAAGATTCTTGGCCTTAGTCGCAAGAATGGTATCGCGGATCTTAAATCAGATAAGTCATATATCTGTAAAAAGAGCAACGAGCAGACGGTTCTCTCAATATCACTCTTAATATGTAAGGTGCTTGCTCTAAGGTGCCAGGAAACTTGGTTTTTAAAACTATTTCTTTGTAAAGACATATCTAATTCTATTATTTACCGAGGCTTCCGCATCACAAAAATGTAGAATAAAAAACTTATGTGTGTTATTGTTTAAAAAGATACTCAAAAACACTCCAATTATTCTATAAAATAATTATTTAAAATCAACTTCAGGATTTAGATCCTTATTTATTTTTGACTTGGGCTTTACCTGATGGAGTAAGATGCCTTTTTAATAAAGTGTTTTTACTCACATTCTGAAATCTAAAGTAGGTTATAGAGTAGTAACTATATTTTCAGATAGGGTTTTTCCATTATAAAGATAAGCCTTAATTAGAACAAATGAATTGTTTTTTGGTGTAGTAAAAACACAAATCTAGGGTCAGCGGAATCTGTTTCAATTTGAGTATCTGGGTTTAGAAGCATTGCATTTAAAATTTTATCATTTGACACACTTATCCTTATTAAATCGTAAGCAAATCCGACTATCTCTTTCTTTTATAAGAAGTTTTAAATTTATGGAAACCAAAGGGTCAAATCCGTACATTAGGAGGGTTTAAATAAAGTTATATCTATAAGCTAACTTAAAATAGTGTGAAAATTATCTGGGTCCGTTAAGCGTATAGTTTTTCTCACTAAGTCCCAGCTTTAGACAGTATGGTGCTACCGCCCAAAAGTAAATTAACCTTGGGATATTAACACTGATTAGTTGGTTTACAGACCGCGGAAGGGGCTGTTTTTTTTTTTAGCATTAAAAAATCCACCCCGGCATCCAAAAGTTATGGAGAAACAGGATGATTTAAGATTTTCTTTAAAACTCCTAACACATACAAAGATAAAGACTTTTAGAAAGTTTAATATCTACAATTAGGTGGGTTGGCGATATATATCTACAAATTAGATGTTTGGAGTTTTAGTTGAAAAACTACAGATGTTCGTATAAAAATTATACCTATATTTGAAAATTTAAATTACACGGTTTATTGAAATTCAAAAAATTACGAAGATTTAAGCAAGCGTGCCTTTACTTATAGGAAAAAATAACCCATTTACTAGAGGAAAGCGTTAGATGAATTATAAAAAAATAAAAGGAGAATGAAAATAGAAATATAATATGTCAATTAATATAAAGATTTCTAAAATATCAAAACACAAAATTAAAGGAGTCTTTAAACACGCAACAGTAGAATTAGGAGCCTCAATGACCTCCTAGGATATAGAACCTATTAATTCCTTTCGGAATTAAGCTTTATTTAAATACCAAAGTAATATTATTTCATTCTGTTCGGAGCCAACAAATTATACGTTCGCGCCCCACCACTCTTTAATTATAGGGGGATTGAAAAGGGGAGTTAGATGTACAATTTTTGGAACAGTATATAGCCTTCATATTCCCTTGCCTTATTCACAAGAGTCTACGTTTTTTTTTTGTGTGTAAGTGTTATAAGAATATAGTATCTTATTACTATGTAAAGATAAGTTAATTCAACATTTTAGTATAGAAATATCATATTAAGCCTGCCATTGTACCTGAAAAAATTCCCATAAGGCATTTACACATTGTTAGCTTGGCTAAAAACTGTTAAAAAATATTTCATAGTAGCAAATCAAAGAGAGTCATTTCAATCTTACCTCTTATTGATGTAAACAGGTTTTAGCAAGATGGTGAAGGGGAGTTTTATGTCTTAAAGTCTTCAAAGAGTAGTTCACAACAGTTCAGGGGCTATAATGTAACACCTGAACTTTTAAAACTTAGAGTACAATAATGAAGATTCGTATTACGTAAAAAATTTCACACTTTTTTTTGGGAATAGTGTAAATATTAATGAGCATGTTAGAATAAAAATAAGGCAAGCATGTGTCCCAATCCGCCAAGTTTTTGCTAAATAACATTTACCTCATTTTTGAAAAATAACGTTAATTGCCTCAAAAAAAGCGCGATTTCTTTATTTAAAACAAGCTATAAAAATTACCTTAACAAGGTCAAGCGACGCCTTCTGATGTTGAAGAGGGTATTGTATGACTTCATAAATTAAATAAGGGATCTAGTAAACAAAATGCTGTCTGGACTATTAAAAAAACTTCATTTTCCCTAAGTTTTTAAAATGGACTACACGCTTAGTGATTTGAATCACATGATATCAAAAGATCTAAAACTGATTTGCTGGATTTGTAGATGGAAGAGGGTCTTATTTTTTATGTAAATCAATTATTAATTATAAAACCTCATAAACTGGTTTAAGTTAATTAGTTATTTACTTTATTACTCACATGCTCCGAGAGATGAAGGTTGTATTAACAAAAATTTATGGTTTCATTGGTTGAAGAGATTTAGGCGAAATGCCTTAAATTCAGAGAGATGAAGTAAAATTATCGTGGTATGTGAAAATCATTATGATATTAAAGATAAAAATAAGTCTTTACTTTTCAAAAAATAGCCCATTTACAAGGTATAAGGTTTAGAGATTATTTGCATTTTATTAAAGTATCAGAAATTTATAGTCCCAGTAAGATCATTTTAACAACCGGAAGGTTTAAAAAGCTAATTCTTTAAGTCCAGGTATGAATAGAAGTTTAGGAGAGGAATTAATTACTATAGTACTTACTTTTCCTTATAACAAATAAAACAAAAAAAAAGTGAAAAAATTGAAGGCTTTTATTAAAAAAGTAGTTATATAAATAATTAGATGTTAATAATTTATTAGGTATTTTAACTTAGTGATTTACATCGGAATTCTTATAAAAATTTTAATAATATTACAATTAAAACTATATAATAAAAACGGTTTGTTACATCCAAGCGAAAAGCTATTATAATAAATTTAAGATTTATTGTAGCCTAATCTATTTATAGTTACGGCTAGATTTGAATAAGATAGGAATTCAATGACTCTATATTTGAGTAAAAAGGTATTTGGTTGCGTACGCAAAACTATGCTTAATTAAGTGGTCTTTATATGTTATATATTTAAAAAAATTTGATGTTGTAATGAGCAAAATTTCACAAAGAAATTGTCTTGAGCAATAATGAGAAATTATTAAAATGTTATAAGACATAAACATGTAACACTTTTTGTTCCAAGCAATACGGGCAATATAGTGTTTCCCTCCATTTCTATTAAGTGGATGAGTCTATTTGTCTAGTTTCTTTCTTTCAGACGGGGTTCCATGGGTTCACGTTATCATTAGGCACAACTCTTAATAGCCTGTAGCCTATGAAGAAATTAATTAGCCTACATTTTAACAGACAATCAAACCATCATTTGCGGTTATGAAATACCGGTATTTCCTTGTACGTGTACACTTTGTTTTGATCTTGTTTGATCTCCGTTTTTATAGTCTCGATGTATTTTCTGATGGCGTTCCTAACATCTAAATAACATATCCAATTAACAGCAGAAAAAGATACTAAAATGAATGAAATGTATTAAAATCACAAATATAAATATTAGCAATATTTTAGTATACTCTGCCATCATTTTATGTTAGAACGCCACAGATGGTAACAGATTACTCATACTGTACTAATCTGGAGGGACTCCGCGCCACAAGAGAAAAGTTATGGACCGGGCAAATTTTTCTAATACGTATTGCCTGAACAGAAAACACCCAAATTGGAATTACATAGTCAAGTGTAGGTCTCAGAAGAAAGAAATGCCCCTACATATATCCGTACTCTGATAAACATACCTATGCGACAAAATACTCAAATAGATCATAGATTCGCTTATTTCGGCAGAAGAGTGATCGCTAGTTTCGTGTTACACGTTCCGAGACATTTTCAGGACAGGTGAATCATATTAAGACGTTTAACTGGGGTGCTCGGAGTATCACCAGTGAGGTAGCGGAATCCTACCAGCAGCGAACGGATAAACCATGTATCCTGCGTGTTCAGTGCTTGCCCAAGTGAATTTATGAAAGAGGGTGAGGTCCCAAGCTTTAGGAAGGTGGAGAATTATCAAATTAGATTCTAGAAGTGCTCACAATCTCCTTTCCAGTTTAAACAACTCTTTTATAAGAATTTCATCCAATTGGTTCTTAGTAATCCTGCTCTACCTCACACCAATCCGAAGATGAAGCCGATCAAATATCAATAGTTAGTCAGTCCTGAATCCCCAGAATTATGTAATCTAAGGTGAAGGTTGCGCCTACAAACCAATTTGATTTAATCATGCCGCGGAAGAATTATAAAGGAAGTAAAAAAGGAAGAGTGAATTTCTGATTCGATCTATTATTGACAACTAACTCCCGTAAGGATAGAAGGATAACAATAGTAAATGTGATAAAAACAGCTTATTTAATAATAATAATTCGAACAGCATGATATTGATTGGGGGATTATGATTGGGACTTTCCATTTCCGACGACTCATATATTGATATTCATAATTATTCAATTAAAATTATTTGTCTTAAAGAAGCCCTGGGCTCAAATACTCAATAGGGCTCATTTTGTTATTGCTTAGCAATTAACAATTTCAAAAAACCTACTCCAATTATTACAACTAGAATCTTATATACATATTTAATATATTAATGTATTAAGAGGTCCAATTATTTTAGTGTTTGTGGTTTGTAGGGTGAAACATTGGATACATGGCAGTATCCATACCCTTCCCTTTATTTCCCCTTTGCTGTGCGAAGCTCAAAGCTAAAGAGAGATCTAGGTAAAGATTAGCCTTCTTTAGGTGCTGCTACGCCAAGCCTATAAATTAGGAAACCTAAAAATAAATACTTTATATGTATGACCCTATAGGGTGGAAGCCTCTAGGGCTGCGCTTCTCTACTTGCTGACAAACCCGCTTTTGTCTTATAAACCTGTACGATTTTGAGGATTAGAAGCACAAAAAAATCTAAATCTAATCTAGATAATAATATAAAGCTAACTTGTTATTTAGTACTGATCACTTCTTCTCACCTTATACTATAAACATTTTTTGTTGATCTTGGCTAATAATTTATATATTAGATATGTTTCAATATGAGCTCGCTATCCTTAGTCTTTGGCCACGGGTAGGTTACAAAAAGGGCTATCAGCCTTACCTGTAGCAATGAAAAATTCGAAAGCAAAATTACCCAAATATAAATATTTTTTAACGGCTCATAAGTTATGAATAGGGACCTACGATTTCCGATCCTGTCTATTGTTCGAGTTCAAGTCTGGACTAAGCCCGCGTTATGAGTAAATAAAAGCCCGTTCGCCGAAGTGACCCCTGTAGGGGGTTGTTTGAATAGAGCTTTGGTAGAATTTCTTCCTTATATATTTTTTACCAACTTATAAGGCGAAGCTATCCTTTTATTTTTCTTTTATTTTATATGCAACGCTCGGCGCCTAAGCGTAGAAAAAAATCTATAACATAATAATAGCAAACTGCACAAGGATCAGTACACTAAAGGATGTTAGACTTCTTTTTCCTGATAGGGGTGGGGCAGAATTGTACGATTAATTTCCTATCTCGGAGAGGCGTTGCAGTAATGTTTACTAAACCAAACAGCAGGGAACACAGTGCGAACACCCTTTATCCTGAACCTGTTCCCACTAGGATATGTAATATGAGTTATAGTGGCGGTTGGCTATCGGATACCCTTTTGTAGGCTAGCTCGTGTAGTGAATTCTACTGTGCGCAGCTAGGAAGTAAGGATGCAAGGCACGGGATTAGGTTGCTTGTATGTCAGAGCTAACTTGGACACACCACAGAAAGAATCTATTAAATAGCCCAGTATCAATATATTTAGTCTATTTATAGGGTTTGAAAAAAATATAAAGCCCAGTAGTCAAAATGGGGTTTTGAATCTTTTGCCGAACCTTTCCGAATGTGATTTTCTATGTGTCATAAGTAGAAATATCCCTAGATGTTTCAAGTTAACAATTTCCATTATTTGTCGGGTAACTGTTATAATCAATAAAAAATCCCCTATTAGCATCTTTATGTCTTTAATAGGGATTATTTGCAAAGTTCTATTCCCTCCTTTAATTATATATTTTTAAGATTAAACCTTTCATAGGTTTCCTTTATTTACTTGTTATTATAAGGGCCCTAGCTTATATTATTTTTATTCATTTTCTGATGTTAAAAATTAATATAAGGTCAAAGTGAATTACAAAGGCAATATTGAAAATAAGTATGCCCCTTACATAGCTTTTAACAATATTGGTATAAATTTGCTTAACAGCCAATATTGGACCTTCACCTATTGGCGAGCAAATAATAGTTATATAGCAAATTAACAAATCTAATTTAATTATTATCAAACCAAGGTAAATATGTGATAATATCGTACCTGTAAAAGGAGAAAAGTTAGGTTACCCACTACATATATTAATGATAAAAGATCTGAAGTCAAACACAGCTTAAGATTGTTTATGTTTGATTACGTAGGAAATAATTCGAGCATGGTATATGAGACAGGAACCCCAAGGTCGCAGTTTACAGTAGGAATATAATTTTTAATATACTTATCTTAATTTAATGTATGATGGGTTTTGCTTAGTAAGACCTTTTATTAGCGAGATGGATGCTAATAATTTACGATAAAGCAAGATACAGATAAAGCAAAAAATATTATATAAGTTATTTTTAGCAGCAAAGCTACGTAAAATTTGAATCATTCTCTGCTATTTCTCTGCCTTAAGAATTAGATACCATTTATGTTTGCTTTGCTTACCCCTGTTAAGCTAAAGTTAAATATCTGACTTATTTCCATACAGCACTAAGAGACAGACTTGAATAGCGTTTGGCAGGTCTCAACATGTAAAGAACTTATTCTTTAGGTATAGCAATTTATCTTCTTCTCTTATTTTAACAGATTCCTATTGTAAGTGCTATATTCCTAAAATTCTTTAAACTGCACACTTAATAAAAACAAGGCTCAAGCTAATGTTAAATTACACGCAATGGGCCTTTTCACCCAGTAGCTCGCTCTGTTTCTGATTTAGATTAAACCCTTTCATCCCGCGCGATCGGCAAAAATAGGGGCGGCGGTTTGCAACGTTTATTTACTTCAACCAGAATTGACCTCTTTACATAAATAATAGGCTTTGCGTTCTTTTTGCAACGTTTTTAGGGAAAAAAATAGGGGATTACAGCGCGTGATACAACAGAATATATGTGCATGATGTATGTATTTATACCACCAGACAATAACCTAAATATCTATTCGTTTTTCATACGCCTTGCGTGTTGAAGTAATAATAGTAGGCATCGTGAATTTTGACTGCGCGTCTGCTTCCTCCCTGTGTATCATTTATGATGAAGCCACTGGCTTATTTGATTTTTAGTGAGGCTACCAAATAAATTAAAGGAGCTACCGTAATAATCTATATTAAAATAATAGAAGAAATTAGTTAAAAGTTTTGGTAGAACGTTTCGTCTTACCCACGCAAAGATGTTTAATAAGGATTTCACGAATACCTATATTTCTCAATTTTTAATATTAAGTTTCAAAAAGGATAGGACTTTTTCTATATTGTGAAGATTTTATACTGCCTGGTCTATGCGTTATTTTTCTTACACGGTACGGGTGGGGGTGGGTACGCTTTGTTTTTGCTGTAGCTTCTACCAAAACCTCTTATACCTTCTTTGAGGGAAACCTGTTCGCGTTATAAAAGCATGTAAAATTTAATAAGACAAAAACAGATAAAAGACATGAAATAAAGATCTTGCCGTTCTAGGAGGCTTTTTATCCATTAATTCTTGAACCAAAGATATAGAAATAAGTGCGAGCTTAGCTACCTTAAAGGTTTATTAAAGATCGACGGGAAATCAACAACTAGAGGGAATACTGGGTGAAAAAGTAGTTAATTATAAGGCATCCAAAAGTATCTAAATTATTATATGGATATAGTTCCTTATACTTAATCGTCAAAGTTATTCTTTGATTAAGAATATCACAGCGTTTCGATTCGGCTGAGAATAGCCTGCCTATGTCTGATCGCTGCTATACCTATCCCAACTGTTTCCTAAGATATTAATATGGTTATAGGGCGTGGCTATCATACCCTTGGCAGGCTAGCTTCCCATTTAAGTTGATTTCTTGCTGGGTGGCGTAAGGCTAGGGAGTAAAGGATGCAAAGCAAGGGATTAGGATTAGAGCAGTAATAAAAGGAAAAAATTAGATGGCAGAGGGACTCCAACCAAAAGCAGGATTAAAGTTAAATAAAAGGATATATAAGAGCGTTTATCAGCACGGCGCCTCTTAAAATAATGTAGATTTAAAAGACTCGACCGAGTTTGTGGTTTAAGGGGTAAGTTTTGAATTTTATAGGTTGTTTCAAACCACTCCGTCGAAGTCTCCGAAATTCCCCTGTAAAGGCTTGTAATTATGGGCAAGTTGCTTTAGTAACCTAGTTACAGCCTTATTTCCGAAAATCCCCCCTAGCATCTCATCTACCGCTGTTCGGTAGCAGTAAAACCTAAAGAGTGTAGTTTAAATTGGGTAAAAAGGAAAGCTTCAACCACTTACATACCTTGGTTCAGACCACAAGACTCTTGAAGTTAATAAATGACAGGATAGATTATGTACCCCATTTTATCAACCTATTTGTTTTAACCTTATAACTTTATAATTAAAAATATTTGCTTGGACCCCTATTTACCGAGAGATTCGGGTGGCCTAACTCATTACCCCTGTGTAGGCCAGCCACATTACTACCCTTGGTAGGGGTGTCAAAGAAGGGATCAGGGTTAGAAAAATTATGTGTAAGAGATGTAGAAGCCAGGTTTGTAATGGGAAAAGCCGTCAAGGGCGCTGGTAGACTATGAAAAAATAAAGGAGGCCCGTAGTACTGGTTGCTCTCTTATCTCTGCATAACACCCGCCTTGCATAAAGTAAAGGAGTGTTACCATTAAGTACTTGTTTCTACTATGACACCGTATACAGAAGTAAGGCATACAATAATTTCCCTGTAGTCGAAGAGATCAGTCACGCCACACTCCATATCTCGGCATGAGCTCGGGGGGGGGGTGGCAACAAGGCAAAGGGAAAACGGGTACGGCCTCTCAGAGATACACAGATGCAGGCTACACAAATGGAATAAAGATTATATTCATTGAAAGAATTTTTCATAGTGCGTACGACTAACCTTGTTAATTTTGTCAGAGGGTTCCACTACCCCTACCTCGATAGGGGGCCTTTGCGCTTTGCGTAGGGGTTTACTGAGTGAAACCTGGTATATGGTATATTTTTGTGCTGCACAAAGATATGTAAGTATGACTTAGTATTCGAAGTTATTATATTTCACAATTTGTATTATAATATTTAAGGGGTCAGGTGTGATTCCGATATTAAATTAGATATATTATTTACCTGAAGTTTATTATATCTTTTATAGTATTTTAGGTTATAATGCATAAACACCTAAACGATGTCAAGATCCACAGACGGGTTATGGGCTGAGTGGGTTTAAGCGCGTCCTATGGAGAAGGTTTTCCTGTGTTCGAATTCACCAGTAACCCGAAATATCAAATGCCTTACTTAGGAACATGATAGACAATACAGTTTTTAAAAAAAAAAGAGATTATTAAGTATCACTTGTAAATTTATATAAGTATTAAGTAAACTATTATGGAATTTATGCCCAAATGTATCAAAAGAGAAATATTTAAATGCCATAGGCAATAAACTCAATATTTTTAACTCGCTCTGGGTGAAAGAGGATCTGATTGAAACCTGGTTAAATACTTTATTTCTTAATGCTACATGCTCTTTGTTTTGAAGTTTATTGTAAGAATGTACGAACTTATTCATTATAATAAAAATAATATATGAAAATTTGTCTGCTAGTACTCCAGCCCCTGCACGCAAAATTTGTTCATATCTTAGAATTTAAGGGAGCTGCTTCTCCAACTGATTGTTTCCTTTATTTGTTTTATAATCGCTAAAGTAAAACTGGGGTGGGCAATGCAGGGAAATATTGGGGTAACTTCCTATAGTTAACCATAGCTCTAAAAGAGAAATCTAAACCTCTAAAAGCAAGTGAATGAAATATCTCTTAGTAATTCAGGAAAATAAATCAAAAGAGAATTCTGGAATGATAACGTGAGTGAAAAAGAAGTGCCTTACAAAGTTGAACCGGTTTGACAAAAAATGTTTAAATAATGGGGAAAACACTTCTCCAAAGGCTAAATATGATGCCAATGGAGGATAGGAGAAACAGTACCATGGGGAACTAAACGAAAATAGTAGTTTTCAGTAAGCATTCGTTAAAAAGAACCGTCCTTTCAATAATGGGTACACCAAGTAACGTAGATGCGACATATGCTTAGTTTAAAACCGGGCG
>JACYFI010000746.1:0-13001 GCA_020975735.1 Ophiocordyceps xuefengensis
CATTTCAAGCCACCAGTAGAACTAGACAGGAAATCGGACCCGCGCTGGTAGCCATTTTAAGGAGCATTCGTAACCGGCTTACTACTAATCTTTTTTAATTTAATAGAGCTTCAAAGCAGAGTTTGAATGTGGTCCTGACCTATTCTGCTGGCTCGTACACTGACAGATACCTCTTTATTTATATTTTTTGTTTTTTTGTATGATGATTTAGTTAAAGAAGCAAGCTACTAGGGTGTGTTTTTTACTTTAATTTGTTATTGCTTAGCGTTTCTTAGCCTTAAATTGTTTGTTCTATGTATTTTCTGTTAGTTTAAGTCTCCGAAAGACAGGGTGGCGTAAGCCGAAGCTACGCCTTCGTAAGAAAGCCGATGAAAAATACTGCAAACCATACCTTATTCTTGGTCAGAAGCAGTAAAATCTGCGAGCCTTAAGCCTGCTACAACAAAAATAGGTAGGCATATTTCTTTAAAGGTGAAACAGCATTATTTGAATCCGCATCCTCGTATTCCTTTGAGATGTAACTGTTAGACCTGGTAAGGGGTTAAAAAAGCAGAGAAAAAAATAACAGACTGTATACCTTGCAAAAACATAAACAAGTGAGCTTGCCGTTGATTATAAAGAAAATATACTAAAGATAAGCAAGCTTTGCGAATACAATAAAAGATTCTAATTTTATACTATATGTTACCCGGGAGTGCAAGTATTGCACTATTTGGCTTCCATTTGATTCTCCAAAACAATACATTCACTTTTTATTTGCTAACGCAGCCATAGATTATTTATTAAAAGTGAATTATCTAAATTAGTCACTTTGTTCTTTAAAATTCAAGATGTCGTACGGATAAAGCCATAAAATTCGTAAATAGTATATCGGTGATATTTAAAAATATTCTTAAGAATAGTTTCGTCCTCTAATGCTTCACAGCACTTATCTTTAAACTAACTTAGCGTTCTCTGCGTGGCTTTATAGCTTTTACTTCTGTTTTAGTCAAAAAGAAAACATCCTTATGCTGTTATAATACGAGGAAGGATGATATATTACAAAAGCATATATATATTTAATATTTAGGCACATAAACAAAGGTAAACATCAGGCTTAGTAAACTCCACGATTTTAAATCTTCAATGAGTTAAACACTCCGTCTTGTTCCTTGCGTACAAAGAGATTTGTTACTCATTTTATTTATAATTCCCCTGAAGATTAGAATCCATAACTGTCTCACGACGTATTTAGCCCAGCATCACTGTAACTTTTTAATCCGGAAACGAACAGTCGCACCCTTACATAGTTCCTGCGTCCATGGGGATAAGTTAAGCCGACCCCACGAGTGCAAACCCGCGCACCGTTCATTTTGTACACTCTGCGCAAATTAACCCTGGTTCTAGTTGTGCATATTCTTTCTATTTTCCATTTCTTTACTAAATGTTTCAGGACATGTCTTCATTTTATTGCTATATAATTAAGATCTTCCCTTTAATATTTACTACTATTAAGCACCACTTCTTAATCCGTATACTTTATCGATAAATATAAATCTGTATAACTTTCTTCCTCTATTCAGGGCCATACTTGTTCTTATACGAAGTATGCGCCCCCATAAATTTTTATGTCAAATAGCCGGGGCTCACCTGTAAATCACTGATTCCAGTTAAAAGCCTTTTTATTCGTTCATATAAGTTGAGCCAACTTAACAATCATCATCAAAATCCCCGTAATTTTATACCTAATTATCCCTAATTGGTTGTGGAAAAAACAGGAAGAACTTTCCTCATTAATTGTCCCGAAATATTTCTAACAACCAATTCTGACCATGAAAATCGGCTACTTATTTTTTTTCCTTAAGAATCCACAATTCTAGTAAGACTACTAAACTATCCATTTAAGCCTTCATCTCACTGTGTGTGAGTAATCGAAAAACTCATAGTTGCCACTTGTATACCTAAGTTTTAGATTTGTTTAATTAATCTTTTGCATATTTATTCTAGCAAGCCTTCAAGGGCATTAGGAAAATTAAGCACCAAAGAACACTGTCGAAGAGTAACAGCCAGCTTAATCACCTTGTATGCTGGATTTCTTTATTTATTATTTAGCGGTCTTTCTCAGAAGTTATTATCAGGGGAAACCTCCTATTGTTCGTTTAGGTTTAGCCTCAATTTAATTGGCCTACTACTTACTAATGTATTCATTCCCTTAACAGTTAAATGTTTCTTGTAATTTTTCAATATATGATAAGCATTTACTTTGCGCAACAGAAAAGTTTTGATAGTCCTCCTGAAGATTTTGCGTGGCGTGCTCATAAGATAGGGTATTTTCCGAAATCATCTATTACTACACCTAAATGTAAAAAACCCGGTGTGATATTTCCAAACTGCGCAGTTTCAGGATCATTACCTTAGGACTGCTACTTTTTCGTGTATTTTATTTTTTTTCTAAATATATCTTTTAATTTTTTTATGGTGGCCTACAAGAAAAGCAACAGCGCGCAAGGCTGATGGATTTGAAGAATTAATCTAAGCTAAAGGCCTTTTTATTCTTTTTTCTTTATGACAAACAAACATACAACCGTCGATACTAAAAACAAGTTAAATAGTGGTTTCCAAAGACAAGTGTGGGAACTGTAGTATTGTGAAGAAGCCATTGTACTATAAGATCTTTACGCACCTGAAATACAACCTGTTTTACAGCAAATTAGCTCCAATACGGTTCGTTTTGAGTTGTATACCTAATAGGAACCCATTTGAAAAGTAGAATTTCCTTACCTAAAAAAAACGAACCTTAAACGCTTTGACATGATTGAATCGCATTCCTTCCAAATCCTCTTTTCATTTTAACTGGAATATACAGAGCGATCGCCTTAACGTTAGTTAATCCTACTTTAAATTTCTTTTTATACCCTCTCATATTTTTTATAACCTATAGAATTATAATATTGTATTGCTTGAATTAGCTTAGTATTAGAAACAATTACCTTTAAAATTTGTGCGTGGGCCAGTATAAATGTTCACTTGGTTCAGGATTAAGCAGCCCGAAGAGAAAAAAAATTTTCTGAGAAGACCACGCCACATAATCTTTATCCCCTTATCCCGTAAAGGTAAGGATATGTATACACGGAGCGCAGTTTATTTACAATAGAAATAATTGTAAATCTTTTATATTGTCGGGCACTAAATATACAATTAATGTTTGTGACATTTGTGAGTGTAGACTTTCTATCCTCCTGCTTCGCTTGTACCCTGTTCGGCTTAAGCCCAGTTCTTATAGGTTATTACAGGATAAAAAGGTCTCTTTAATATACATAAACATATTTTTTCGCACAATAGAAATTTTTTTTTCTTTTTTTAATTTTAAAAGCTAAAGCATTAGTAAAAGATCTTGTATTATATGCAATAAGATTTCAAATTTATTTTATCATAATTTCTATTTTTTTCCTTATTATTTATTTTAATTGGTTACGTAAAATAGGTCAAAAAATATTTGTTATAAATTTATTTACTTTAGTAAGAGGAATCTTAGTCATATGTTTCTTTATCAATTCAAAGACTTTGTAGTTTCAGTATTTAAGCTAATAATAAATACTCAGTATTTTTTTCAAATAAAAGATTATTTGGGAAGTTTTACAAATTGATTAAAAATATTTTTAACTTACTAATTTTAGAATAGATTTCCCTAGGTATTTGGCCTAACAGTAGAAAAAAAGTAGACTTCATATAGATATTCTTTTGTTTTTAAGACTAAACATATGGAATCATTTTTGTCTATGTCTTCTGCTGCGCTGCCGGCATGCCTAAGGCTTTATTTATTTTTATGCCAAGAACGAAATTTTCTTCATTATTAAAAATAAAAACGATTTATTAAATTTGATTAAAACCTTTTTATTTATTTTAATTTTTTTGTAATATGTAGGCATTGTCTTTATTTACAGTATATAAGTACTTAATTGCTCTTTTTGTTTGTTGTTTTTAATTTCAGTCATTACTCACAATACTTCTCCTTAAAAAAATTTCCACTTCTGTTTCGGTATATAATTTCTTAGAGACCTACGCAATTTATGATGTTTTTTGAAATTATAAATTTAAGAATAACTTTTAAACTTGATTTATATTATAATTTATATATTACCAGGTCATAATTTTTTTAATTATTTATTTAACAAATTAAATAATGTTTTACATTCTTAGAAAATAGAAGGAAATATTTATTTTTCCAGTTCTGCCCGTTTTGTGTTCTTCAAACAATTGTTTATAGAAATTATTTAATTCAAGTTATGTTAAATATTTTTCAGATTGTTTAACTGGTGGTTGGCAGCCCCTCTGTAATTTCATACACAGTATCCCCTATTAAGAAAGCCTTAGTAGCGTGATCTTGAACCTGACCATGAGTTTTATGGGATTGTCCAAGACCCCTAGGCACAAGAAAAGACATAATTTATTTATTTTTTTCTTAAACTATATATATATTTTTAAAATGTTGGTATCAATTAAAAAGGATAATTGTTTATACTAATCTTCACCTATAGTCGGTTGAACGCGTTTTATTTTACAATATTTAGTAAAGAATAAACTTCACTTCAGCTTACATTTATTTAGTAATTTTTTGAATTAACCCCATTAAATGTATTATAATTTATTTTTCTTCTTTTCTAGGCGTAGCTTCGGTTAACACTAAGACCATTATAAGTAAAGCAAGAGTTTTAGACATATTTTCTGTCTTGCCTTCTTCTAATTTGCTGAGCGAAGCATCCTCTGGATTAAACATTGGTAACATATCCCTTACACCGCTAGCTACGTAGCAAAGGGATCAGAGGTTATAGCAGAAAATAGTTAGCGTCGGTGTTTGTAAGGTAGGCGGATTTATCATTACAAAATTACAGAAGGCCTAACCCACTAAAAAGCAGCGAAAGACAATAAACTTCCTATTGTTCAAAAATAAAATTATTAAAGACGAACCAAGCCTAGCGCAGCCTTTCTCCAATAAAAATCCCAAGATTCCTTATCCCTTTATTGCATCTTGTGATCACCTATGCCTCTGCTCTCGAAACTTGATATAGGATTTGTGAATAATCAACAGTATAGGCACAGATTTTAGCCGTTGAGCTTTTTATACGAGTATTTAAAACAATAACTATTCCTTTTTTTCACAACGAGCTTGCTGGTGGTAAACAAGGAGACAAAAAAAAAAATAGCTCAAAAATAATTAAAACTCTAAAGCTTTGCAATACAGAGCGTCAGCCTGCAATTTACATAAATTAATTTTCAATATCCTAAATATTTCTACATATGTAAATCCGACCCTAATTTAACCTTTTAAGTATCATTACTGTATAAATGGGCTTGCACTAATAATGTACCTTAGGAAAAAAAGCATGCTATGCCCCAGGCCCAAATATAAATAATTTATTATGATTAAAAAATAGTTAGGACTATAAAAATACAAACAAAAATATATAAAATTTACTAGACACACTTGTTTACTCTTTACAGGGGTCTCTGCCCCCACATAGCTGCCTCCTTAAGCGAATCAGTTTCCTTACCAAAGGGGTCATACTTATTCAAAAATTATAGTAACGAATTAGGGTTGATTTACATATGTATAGAAATAATATCTTGTTGTCAATAATTATATCTTTTTGCTTTTTTCTCATAGCTATCTTGGCCGCTAAACGCCCCGAAAGCAAAAACAGCGACTCAGTAAAGGCCAGGATTAATCATAATTTCTTGTATTGTCCTAAAACCAATGTATTCATGGAAAAGATGAAATAAAGGGATGCCCTATAGTCACATTGTTTCATTTCTTAAATTTAAAAAAATTCTCAACAATACTACTTATAATTAGTGACAGTAAAGCTGCATGGGTCTTCTCTCTACTGAAGGTAAGCGTGTATCTGCACAGCTGTTTCACAATTTAACTGAATGTCGATTCATAAAGATACAGTATGTATCGTTTAAAACACCATTTCATAGGCCAAGACGCCGCTTTTAACGGCCAGGCATGTCCCTACCTTTTAGGACCCTCAACGTTAAAGGGCCCGCCTTTAACCGGGGTTTCGTCTGACGCTCAAGAATATATATTATTTAAATTATCCTCTGTTAACTAAGGCAGAGCACCGGGCAGATTTCACATTTAATAATTTAGATTTTTTTATCTTTCACGCAATGCTGTGTATTTTAATTTAAACAGTCGACACATCAGTTTTAATGTTCTTCCTTTTACTTCGAATATTTATCAAGAATTGAGCCCTCCTTTATTCTACAAGTGTACGGTAGTACAGATCTTGCCCGAAGTCTCTTTCGCGGGCGCCACAAATTTTATCCTTTGTAAGGATTAGGCTAATGCTGGTTTGCCTAAGAATTTGAAATTATTAAAATATTAAACGTTAGAATTCATCCGGTTTAATAAACGAATTTGCTCTAAAACCCATTCCTTATTAATTAGAAACTTTAGAATTCCATAATCTCGGCTATTTTTACGTTCGGGGCTTCATTAAAGTCCTTTTCTTTGGCTTCCGTGCAAAGGATAAATCGAAAAAGGGGTTTAACAGATTTGTTTATATCTGCAAAGACCTTGTAATCATAAAATCTAGACTTCAACTGCTGGGGATTGGTTTTATTAAAACTATTACCCTGCTTCAAATACATTTGTAAAGCTTTGTAATAGGCAATACATGTCTTTTATCCCTGTGGATTTCTAAACACTAGATTTACACTCCTTCACCTAATATATGTATCTTTTCTTTTTTTTAATATATTACAAAAAACATCCTTGCCTCTCATACATAAACCTCTACTCATAAGGATTGGATATAGCCAAAAATCTTCTTTTTACAGGGTCTTGTCACCGGTTCTATCTTAGGGAATAAAGAACGCAAATTGCTTTGAGGCAAAGGCCCGATTTCATAGGGAATCTTTAATATTGACAATTTTAGCTAACGTCCTCTATGTAGTAAAGATGCTGCCTTTATTAATCATTAACTTTACAGCTTTGTTATAACAACTGAAAATCCACACACTTACTGTCTGTAAATTTAGAGGATAAGCCTCTAAATGTTAAAAAAAATTCTGCCAATCTTTAATAGTAGCAAGTTTCATAACTATGCGCCATCACTACGCCATACTACCTGCCTACAATTAAATATTCCTTATTCTGTCAAAAGAATTTTACCTTTTAATATGAGGAAATTGAAAAACATGCTCTTACGCTTATGACCTCAATTTAATGTTTGATTTTTTAGATTAGATATATGGAAGCAATCATTTCTCCTTTGTTTTTTTTTATAAAAAAAAAAAGATAATCCCGAATTATTATAATTAGGACTCAAGATTGTTATTAAAATGTATAGTCTTTATCCTTATTAAATACAAGTATTAAACCAAGAATGGAAAATAATTGTTCTATTTCTTACAAGTAATAATTATCTAAATTTTCCTATTTTACAATTTCAAGATTCAAAGGTTTCACTGGGGGGCCAGGTACACCTTACAATATTTTTAATAATTTATTGAAAAAACCATCTACTCGTTGCCTCTTTTCAAGCAGTATGTTGACGTTACCTATGATTTTGATCCGCGATAACCACTTCTATACGTAGATCTTCCTAACTTATTACCATACTCAGGAATAGCGATCCGGTCAAGGGGACTTTTCGTCAATAGTTCTGGTCATTAGGAGGATTTAAGGTGTCCCCCGGGGTTTGGTTCGTTATTCATCAATGTTCGGGGGCCTTAATCCCAATTTTCATGATTGTCAGCTCCATTAATACGCCTTCGTATGTCTTACTGTGCTTACTGTTTTTTCACGATTCTTAAGGTAACGGCTTGTTCATTTGTTCTTAGATAAACAAATTATTTCTTTTGTTATTAGATAGCATAATTTGACTAAATTTTTCCAGGCACATTTTATAAACTAAATTTTGTCCTTAGGTAAAAAAGATTTTCTAAATCGATTAGATCTTAGATAATATAAACTTAGGGCTCGTTTACATTAATTACTATCCATAAGCGTTTACAGGCGACAAATATTTCTTTTAGTTAACTCATGTCATCATTTCTCGATGAGATTAAAATTTATTATAAACTTCTATTTTAAAAAAAAAAAAATCCATTATTAAGCTCATACGTTTTCGCTACCCCAAACCCGATTACTAACAATTAAGTAATTATTCTAATACCTTTGAAACTAGGCCATATTTGTATTGTAAATACATTTAAACGATATTTAAACTGAGCACTTAAAAAATTAACATTTTAAGGTGAAGGCTACACAGAAGCAGTCTCGATATTAAATTTGTTAATAAGAACCAATTCTATTTAAATATTTAATACAGATTTGTTAGATCAATACTATTATAACTGTTGAGTATTAATACTATTTATAAGGCAACATAAGTATTTATAAATAAATTGCATACTATAATGGTTTTAGCACAAGACTATTATAACTGTTTTGGTATTAAGATATAAGCATGTTGAGGCCATTAATACAGTTCATTTTAATAAATGTTATTAATAAGAACTTTTTTATTAAAATGGTATTCTAATAGAATCTAATTTTTTACACCAATTCTTTATTACAGAATTATAAAGGGTGATCATATGGTCTTCAACGCAATTCGGCCCTCTGATGTATTCGTGATCTATGTAAGTAATCTGTTATGAAAACGCTTTCATGTACAAGGTTTCCGGTATAATTTCTAAGACCGTTAAATTTTTCGATGCTTCTAACCTAAACAGCGCTCTGTTACGAGGTCCATAAAACTTATGGACTTTGCTCTAAGCCTTCTCCTTGTCGACTTTAATAAAACCCCTTCTCTAATGTTCACTTAACTAAGAATTAGGAACCTTAAGCTCTTGTTCGGCTGTTCCTTTGTAGACATACACGAACAATCGCTAGTAAACAGAATTTATCCTAAATATTACTCACAATATTTGGAACTATCCATTTTAACAAACGGGTTTCATTTTATCCCCGGCTGAACTCGTCAGCTCCCCCGAAGTTATAAAAAAATTATTAATTTAAAAATAATTAAAAGTTAGAATTCTACTCGAAAATACATAGGTTCTTTAACTTACTTCCTCTATTTCTTTAAAGCTTTACTTTAATCCTAAATATTCACCAGGCTCTTATAGTTAAAAGTAGAAAAATCTAATGTTTTGTTTTAGGCTCATATATTTTTAAA
The DNA here is from genome assembly GCA_020975735.1 of Ophiocordyceps xuefengensis. Classification (NCBI taxonomy): domain Eukaryota; kingdom Fungi; phylum Ascomycota; class Sordariomycetes; order Hypocreales; family Ophiocordycipitaceae; genus Ophiocordyceps; species Ophiocordyceps xuefengensis. The sequence continues at coordinate 9,174 of JACYFI010000746.1, forward strand.
GTCTAATCTGATTTACCTTCACGCTCTGCAGTTTAGCTTATATTCTGCTAAAGCCTCTGCGACTAAAAGGATTTGTTGTTTTCTTAAGTTCGTGGTGAGCTAAAAGATAATTTACTCTTTAACTTTTCTGACTTCAACTTCTTATTACCTAATGTCCGATGATAAATATTCTTTTTATGCTCTTCCGAACATAGATGTTTCTAATTAAACTTAACTATCTTTTCATCACTATGTTTAGGCGCGAGCTCCATATAAAGAATAAGCTATCTTTAAAGATTATTATGATTAGGTTAACTAATACCAAATGAATGCTGTTCGCTCTGTTAACAAGTTCTTCTGGCTTACAAATCTAAATATTTTGTTTAAAGTAAAATTAGGTTGATGGCCCATGTTTAATAAAGCAGGCATGAATAGGTTCTAGGATTTTCTTTTTAGACGCGAAGCGCCCCACTTCGCCTTATAATACAACCACTCCTTTGTCTAAATTTAAACCCACCACCTACATACCACTATTTCAGCGTTGACGTTATTTATTTCATTATTTATGATCCTGATTTATTTTTGGTTATGTATTATATTTGAATTCTTTCTTGCTGGGTGGCTTCGCAGCAGCCCAAAAAGTTTGCAATTAACTTAATCTTTTTATAGGGTTATAATTTGAAGATGTATGATTGTTAAAATAATTTATTCTCATAATGTTTTGTTTTGGTAACTTACGTAAATATTTTAATCGTAAACTTATTTATGACGAAGAATTAAACTTTGATTATTTTATTGCCAATTGATTCCTACAACATTAGGCCTGACTATATCTTTAACTTAATAATTATATAACTATAATTAATAAGCAACCAACGTTAGTCGATGAAACTGCACACCCTTTAAGGGTGCTTTTGGGCTGCTGGATAATTCTATGGTTAATATCCAAATCATGATTTACCTACGCCGAAGTCCAATACCTGAGCCATAAGATGAATTACTACTCTTATCGTTATGATTGCTTAGGACGTATCCCGCAAACTTGAAGTATTAACTGCAGAGGGTTCACCTCTCTAATAAAGGCTGTACTTCAAACGCTATCATTCTATGTACGTGAATAATTCAAGATTATCTTTTACCAATTCGGATCTACATACTCACCGATAAACTTCAGTGATCCCCCCAATTGTTCAAAATTAAAACCGTCTATACACATTCTTGTCTAGACGATTGAAATTATGTACCATTGCGTAGAAGATATTTTACTTCAATTTACCTATTTTATTAGGTTTCGGCAGAAACAAATCTACTTCTTTTTCACCGAAATTTGTTTAACTATCGTATATCGCCTATATAAAAGCCTAAATGGCTCTGGTAAGCTGAAGGGTTCCTTCTCCCCTAAAATAATAACGTATACCTCAATATATACCATTTTATTAATCCTTTAGGCAAATAACTAAATACTTCTCGCTTTTAAAATGAAACATATTTTTATAATTCCACTTTTTAAAGGCTTTAAGCTACTGGCCTGGTCTAGTAACACCTATTGTGTTTTACGCTGTGTTTAAATTACAAAAAGATACTTTTTTCCTTAGTATCATTATTTTATCAACATCGACTTTACACGCTATAAGGCTTATGCTTGCTTGTAAGCTATCCTTTGGCGCGTGTTTTTTTCTGGGCAATTTGTTTTTATCCCTTTACGCTTAAGTAGAATTTTTCTTTATTACTGTGGTAATAATTCGCTTCCTGTGCTGTGCAATAAGTAAATTATTTTCTAGCTTCCTCATTAGTATACTCCTTCTCTAAAAAACTTTAAAGTTTCGTCTGTTGTTTATAGCCTAGAAAAGAATTTTGACTTTTCTAGTACCGTTATTTGTGGTTTTAAAAAATCTAGATAGTATTGTTGTTCACTTTTTATACATTTGTTCATTATCAAGTATATATCTAATATCCCAACTAAAGTAAAGTACTTATAATCAATTATTTTTTAGAAAGAGCGAGCTTTCGCCGTGAGAGGCTGCTATTACGTCAGTTAAATCTTAACACTAATAAATTTTAAATCTATTATTAAAAATTTATAGGAGAGGACGACCATATCCCCCCTCCGGGATTAGCAGAATTTTTTATTAATATTATTATACCAGGAATGATATAACCACCCTTTTATTCTATCCCGGGAGGGATAGGGCGAAGAGCCCCATCCATCTAATATTTTGGAATTTTATCCAGATAACTATTTGTTATAGACAGATTACGGGAGTGGACTACCTTGAGTGTAATTCTTTTTTTGATGGAATGAGCTTCGCCTTAATATATTATGTATACATCATCTAAAAAACTAATTTACTTTATTTAAAGCACTTATTAGGGCCATAATAAAAAAGTGTACCAAATGTTACCTCTTTCTGCATTGCTCCAAGTTATCCTACATTATCAGTTTTCGGGGCAGATTAAAAATAAGCAAGCTAAGCAAGTTTTTTTTTATATTTTAATTACTATTTTTACTTCTCTATAAAAGCTAATTACATAAGAACCTATTTGAGCTTAATTTCGTAGTTATTTCTGTATCCTTCGAATAAAGGTCCTGCTATATCTTAAGCCTATATTATGAGCTTTAGCTTGCCAGTGATAAGCTAGCCATTAAGAATTTAAGCCAACAAACATTTAGGTCGATTGAACTGCACACCTTAAGTGTGTTTGGCTGCGGATCGCCCATTATATTACGTATAATCAATCTATGTTTTACCTTTACCCACGAGTCATTACCTGTGCCAGCAACAATAATTGGTTACCATTATTTGGCTTGGTCTAGTTTGCTTTAAGGGTTTCCCGTTCAATTGTGGTTTATTGCAGAAGAGTTCATTGCTAATACTGGCTAATCTTAAAAATTGCTGTACCATCTTTTATCTTTACCATTATCATCAGTCAAGTGTTGGTTTTTTCACTAACACCCTACCACAGTCCTTCCGCGAGATTGATGCTACACAGCACCCCGTTTCGATTTAAAATTCCTGATCTTGGTAAAATCACCGTGGCCTTCGCGGTCAACTTTGAGACACTGTTCGTTTTATAACGACGGGTTTAATACGCATATGCTCGATTTAACGTTAACTATGGTGTGACCATTATGTGAAAAGGTACCGTCTTTTTTATTCGAACTGCTTATTAGAACCTACTCTTTAGTTCGTCCCTCAGGTACTTTTCACTATCGCTCTAAATGTATCATATTTAGGACTTTAGGAAGTCCCCCCATTATTTAGGCATTTTTGTACCGTTTCCTTACTTTTATAGGCCACCTCTTTTTTCACTCGACGTTATTTTCATAAGGAATCTCTTTGATTTTATTTTCCTGAAGTTTAAGTAACATATTTCAATGTCACTTCGTGTTACGATTAGATTCTCCTCTTAGAGCTATGTAACTTTATAGGAGGTTAACCCCATAGTCTGCATTGCCCAGAGTCATACTTTGCGATACTTTTATAAAACAATAACAAAACAATCAGACGGGAGAATTAGCAGCTTCCCTAATTTCCTAAGTCATGAATAAATTTGGTGCATTTTGGCTAGGAAACCCAGCAACAGACATTTTCATAATTATTTTAATAGTAAATAAAAGTTCTACAATTCTTTAAATAAACTTCAAATAGGACGAGTCCTTAGCATAGAATAAGGTTATTAACCCAGGTTTCAATCGTCCCGTTTCCACCAGAGCGGAGTTAAACAATTATGGGTTTATTGCCTTATTGGATATAAATATTTCTCTGTTATACATGGCATAAAATTCCATAAATAGTTATTAATTATAATACTTAAATAATAAGTTACAAGTAAATACTTATATATCTT
>JACYFI010000747.1:0-13820 GCA_020975735.1 Ophiocordyceps xuefengensis
TATTTTTAGAGTAAAGAGATTCGCTTCTCGATAGGATGGTCCTGGATCGTAATGGATAGAAAAAAGGGGACAAAGGACAAGTCATCATGGGCCTTTTCCTTATTGTGGGGCTATTAGACGTACCACACATTACGCTTCTTGGGCTAGGGTGTCAAGTATGCGGGGGCATATAGCTATCAAATCCCGCGGACCTATTAAAGCTTTGCGTAAGCCAAACCCATATACGAAGTCTTTAGTGGGCCAGAAAGTTAATTACGGGTATGGTAATAAGTCCAGTACGATGTCGACAAAAGCAAATAGGTTTTCGCGGATTAAAAGTCAATTACAGGTTTAAATGTCCGCAAAGCCCCATAAAAAAACTGTAATTTGTAAAAGAGCCCAAGAGTAGAAGGTAGGTTATACTAATAATTTAGTATTTAAGGTGTACTCTTAATGGGTTTCCGGAAAAAAATTATCAATCAAACACTTCTTAAAATATAATCCTACTAAATTTTAAATTCACATCGTATTATTCCAACTTGTGGCGCTGTAGATTCAGTTTAGACAAATATTAACCATAAACCCACCCCCTGGTTTTTAACAAGGGTTTTTTGAATGCGAGGAATTCTTTTTTCATATTCTTTCGAGAAAAAAACTCTGATAGTTCTACAATATTGTGAAGCTAGGGATTAGGTATTAGGTTTACACAAGGAGAGGGCAATTTAAGATTACTTTCAAAAGTTTATTCCAACCATATTTACAAGGGAAGCAACTCTAGTAAAGATGGTGAAGATAGTCTCAATAATGTTAGAACGTCTTAGAATCACAATAAATGACTTTAGTTGATACCACATTTCGATAACTGATCCATTAATTTAGTCAAAAATAGAGCGCGGTACTACCTTTTATTTAGGAACGCCGTTGTTTTAATCACAAATAAGAACATTTAACAATAGCAGGATGCATGAAATTTGTCTCAATTAACAGCCTTTATGAATAAAGGTTATGTTGATGAAATGAAAGGAGAGCTTACCCGAATTAAAATTGAAGCTATCTAAGACCCTTTAGTGTCAGATTATATCATAGTCCATGACTCACAATGAATTGCTGGGTTTTACCAACGGGCGAGGTTGTTTTATGTTAAAATGAGCAAATTCTCCTGCGTCCAAGATCAAGGATTTGGAGGTACAATTTAATATTCCAATTAACCTAAAATAATAAGGGACTGAAGCCTTAATGGAGTGTATAACTTGGCCTATTTTGGGTGTGGTAATTTTAGTGAAGAGGGTACTAAAATCTGGTATTTTGAAGAAAATTTCCTCCTAATATTATTAGTTGATATACCCATATTTTTTAATAATTATAAGGGGAGTCAGGGTGGTTAAAGTTACAAGAATTACTTTTGATGATGGTAAAACCATCTGAGAAGAGTTAAAGTAAAGGTCATTTTATCTCCTTATCCAATGGTTAGAAGAACTTTTAAATGTAAAAGCTGGAATGAATCCGTAAAAAAGATTATTATCAAAGGGGTGTGCTTGAAATAAATAAATTAATATTATCCATGATAAAATTTGATAAGCCATGAGACAAAGAGATGAAAAAATTTGGATTTTAAGCTCAATCCAAAAAAAAAGGGATAAAAAAATTTTAAGGATTGTAGTCTGAAACATTCCAGAACTACATGAATAAAGTAATTAACTAGTTAAATCGTGGAATCACCATGTCACGGTTGCTGACCCTCCGGATTGGTCTAAACCACTTCGTCCAAATGCTTGGAAAAAAGAATGCTTATGCTAATGTAAAGAGTTTGCCTTTTCCTTAAGTTTTAGTAAAAAAAAACAATGTAGGGCTTTGTGTAGGATAATGGGGTACTATGACGGCACCCAAAGCTGTCGTAATTATTGTGAATCTTCGTATGCCGGGGTTTCTCATTAGTGATTTGAAGTCGAAAATCGGTCCGTTTGTACGTAGGAATTAGCCACGGGATTTTAATTACACAAGAAGACTATGATTTTTAATATTTTCTCTTATAAAATGGGAGGGTTCCTTTATCGGGTAAGAAGGGTGGTTGAGCTCGCCCAAACTCGATACCTGTGCTTTTAAGATTCGAATCTCTTGTCTCCTACACTTGTGCCAAAATGGATTTTATGAAAATTAGTACTTAACTGGTAAGGGTTTAATCCTGTCACGATAATTAATATCGTGTCGATCCCGGATCTATTCGAATAATAATTAAATAATAGAGAGTGATGATTTTTGGTCAGATAATTCTTAAAAGTTCCAATAAGGTATTCTAAGCGTCCCTTTTATGACTCTCTATTCATGTATTTCGTGTTTCTAAGTAACATAAATTATAGCTTTATGGAGGGTCAACGGCTAAAAAATCTCAAAGGCATCAGGCCTGCGAAAAGCGAAGAACGGCTAGTTCATAGATATCTTAAAAAATAAGCCTCTTAGATAGGCTGGGCGACCACCTCAGGGGCTTTTTTATAGTTCTTTTGAGGGACAGGCGAAATAGGATAGGGAGTTCGCCTTTCATTCGAAGATCTGCATAGCTGGCTGTTTGGGGGCGGGGCGATAAGGGAAAAAAGACACACACAAACAATAAAATTAATGAACTTTAATAAGGTTTTAAGTGTTTATAAGCCTAGGTAATAACAAATGAGCCTTATAGGATTACCAAAGCTCAGCTATCTTGTTTTGTAGGCGTGGACCGGCAATACTTGCATAACCCTTTTGGGTTTCAAAATATAACAGGCTATACAATAAGCTTATAATAATAGAGTTGTACTGCTTTGCTTTTGCGGCATCCAGCAAGACTAATTTTAACAAGGAAAAGTTTGCTATAGGGAAGGTAAACCATTTTGCTAAAATGGGTATCTTTTAGATTTAGGTGTGCGAGTTCACTTTTTTTCCGAACTCAGTCTAGAATGAATAAATTGATAAATTAAATTCAATTAGAGAATAGCTTTGTTATTGCTAAGCCTCTTAGTTTAAGTATTTTTTCTTATAGTGCTTTTTTCAGCGCACAACATAGGGGATAGATAGCTCTCTAAAAACAAAAATAAAATATATAGCAGGCATGTTTTAGAGGGAAGTGCATCTATAATATTATGTTAGCATCCAACCAACACCTCAAAAAGCCACAAAATACAATTCCTTAACACTCCAGGGTTAAAACAGTAACCAAAAAACGTAGTTTTATTCTTTGCTATGCTGTATTTTTATTGCTTAGCAGCAAAGTGAAGCCCTGCTCCTTAAAAAAATCAATAAATAAGTTTACTGCCTACTAGATCTTATACACTACTTTTGTTATTTTTTGGTAACCCCTTTAATATACCTTAACTGAAGACTAAGGGGAGCTCCGCCAGATCGGTGTAAATAAGCGCAAGCTAATCTATTTGTTTTGAGTGGTGAAGACATAAAGCATGGACTTATTTTCCTTGTTTACCTATGCTGGTGAAGCCACCCACCTATTTATTACTTAAAAATAAAAAATAGCGGAGCTTCACCATAATCCAACCTTGCTTTCGCTTATAACGTTCTTGGTGATAACATGCGTGCCATATCCTTTTCAGGTGGTGTGGCTACGCAGAAGGCGTAAACTGCATATAAAGATGAAAAAAGTAATTTTTACATAGCTAAGACCCTTGCAGGCATTAGAAAAATAAAGCATAAAGAACAAACCGGCACTGCTTCTGGATTTTTCCCTTAGGCACAGCGTTAAAAGGTAAAAGTTTTTAAGAAATATTTTAACTTTGAGACCAAATTAGGATTTCTATCGTTCAACGGTAAAGCGGTTAACTGTTAGTTAATCGTTTATAATGTTCGATTCAGTCTTAGACGGCTTTATAAAAAGAATTCTATGACCAAAACTGTTTGAATCTTTTATTATTGTATTATACGTAGACATATTTGTCCTCGGGAAGTATTGTTCAGCATAATTACCTTTTCAATTTAGGTTCAACCGTTCCCCTTGGCCATTTGTCCTATGACTAAGCCATTCTTTTATATGCTTTAACAATAATCGCAGATCTTATGCATCTTTGTAATAATAGTTATGTATGTTTCTAAGATAGCTTTAGGTTACCCAGTATTGGCCAATCTATGACAATATGATTTAGAGATATATACTCAGAAGGTATAAATATCATCGGCCTTGTTAATTTGACCAATTGCTGGAAAACCCTTTAAGGGCGGATCCCAAGCAGGGGAAACTGAGGAGACGGCATAGAAATATTTTCCTCAGGTCTTAAGGAGCCTAATGGGTTAAAAGGATTAATATGTTAATTCAACCTATTTATTAAAATATAGTCCAACCCAAATCATAGTAAATATATTTTAATTTCGAAAGGCATTACTTAGGTAACCAAATCAAAATATATAGTGGCAAGTTATTATTCATTAAATTTTAATACTAAAGTACTCTTAAATGAAGATCCTTTAAATATCTTAACTAAGAAAATCTAAATTTGATGCGTAATCAACCAGTAGGGTATATCGTTGCCGGCTTTTACATGAAGGTATGGATCAATTATAACTAAAGATGGATACTTAAAGTAGTTTTTTGGTGACTATAGCGAAAGATATGTCTCTCTACATGATAAACCCATGGTAGAAAAATTCCAACAACTGCGTAATCATGTATTATAATAAGAATAGAAGTGGATCCTGAAGATAAGTATAACACTAATCATGGAAGGGAGTCGAATTAAACTACTTATAAATCTTATCAAAGGTAAATTTTGTACCCAGATATAGCTTACATAAAGCTTTAGCATAATCTTAAAATGGCGAGGCTAAAATTGCCTGTTTATTTAAAAAGCTTAGGCCTCCACTTTAATAGAAATAGTTTTAGGACTTCTAATGCTCACGATTAAGGCGGGATTTCTTGTCACTGACGGACATTTTTCTATCAAAATCTCTCGCGAAGAGAATGATCTCGAGGAAGATACAATGTGTATTTTCCGATTAATAATTTATTTCTAGCTTCTTACTAAGGGGTGCATGTTGTTCCAACCAACAACAGCCCAATTTAAATAGAAAATTAAAGAGTCTTAATGTTCATGACACAAGATTGCAGAAGTTTTTACGAGTAGATTTGAATTATAAAGGTAGAAAATTTTCCATTTTAACAGAATCCATGCCAAAAACTTTACTTTCTATGCCCCATCTGGACAGAAATCTACCTTACATAATCTACATATTAACTAAATTTAACTTTAAATCGACTATGAAACATCTAATTTATTTTACTTTTAATATAAAGATCTAAGATATTTAGGTAAACGTTTAACTATGAAAGAGATTACTTGAAGTACGTTCTACAACTAACTATCATAAAGGGCCGGACAAAGTAATAGATTGAGACCAACACTTAAAAATTATTATTAGTATTAATACCATAAATATTAATTTTTGTATTTTCACCCAATCAAATCAGACTGCTCCTGCTTTGCAAGCACCAAGATATTTTTTTGTTAGGATGGTACCCGTACTATACAAAATAACACTATATATTTCCTAGTATTCGTGATTTTTATCTTTAATGCGTATTAGTTAACCCACCCTCTGCTGTACAAAAAGATGTAAATATGGTGTTCGATATTATTTATAGTTCTGAAGCTTATTTTTCCTTGCTATTTTTTGAGGCTTATTTCCTAATAAAGCCTGTGATAGTTACCCAATCCGGGGAAACCCTTAAAGCCTTTAAATACCTAAGCCTATTATGCGCAACGATTGTAGTGTAGCCATCATTAATGTTTGGGGTATTCAGTAATATTCATTAAAGTTCTTGGCGTTAGGTCCAAGGATGGGCTATCGCGATTCGTAAAATTCAGATTGTCATATATCTGGTAAAAGAGAAACCGAGGGCAAGACGGTTGCTCAATTTTATCCTAAATATTGTAAGGGGTCTCTAAGTGCCAGGAACTGTTTTTAAAATTCTATTAGAGATAATTGATACTATATTTACCCGAGGCTTCGCACAAAAAAATTGTAGAATAAAAAATATTCTTAATGTTTTAAGAATTACTCAAAAATATATCCATGTATTCTAGAAATAACTACATTATTTTAAAACAAACTTCAGAATTTAAATCCTTATTATATTACTCGGGTTTACGTTGATGGAGAACGGATGCGTTTTTATAGGTGTTAGCTCTAGACTTAAATCTAATGTAGCTTATAAGTTAAAGGCTAATTAGTCAAAAGGTCTGCATATAAAGGATATTAGCGTTATTTAGAACAAAGTCAATTGTTTTTTGGTTGTAGGTAAAAATAACAAAATTAGGGGGGGAATCTGTACCGAAATTAGATAGTATCTGGGTTTAGAAGGATTAAAATTTATATTAATCATTTGACAGTATCCCGTATTAACCGGGTAGCAATCCCGCTAATCATTTTACAAAGAAGTTGTTAATTCTGATGAAACAAGGTCAAAATTCGTACATTAGAAGGTTGCAATAAAGTATATCTATTAAAAGCACATTTAAATAGTGGGAAAAGTTTATGTGAATGCGTTAGCGGCTAACTTTTCCCTAAGCCAGCCTTAAAACCAGTAGTGTCGACCCCAAAAAGGAATTTTACTTGATTAAACTGATTTAGCCTGGGTTGTTACAGACGCGGAAGGGTTGTTTTTTTATAGGCTTTTAAAAAAACACCCGGAAATACAAAATTAGGAGGTAACAGCTATGATTAAGATTTATTTTAACTCAAACAAGTATAGAATACACGAACTTTTATAAGGTTTTAATCTCTACATGAATTTGTGGGTAGATATATATCTAAGTTTAGATTGTGGGGAGTTTATAGTTGAAAAAAATTTACGTTTTTCGAAATACAAAAATTATTACCTAATTAAAAATTTAAATACCATGTCTATAATTAAAAGATTACTAAGGATTTAAAACAAGAGCGGGGCCTTTACTTTATTGGAAACATAAAACAAGCTCCCATTTTACTAGAGCAAGAGGGTTAGATGAATTAAAAAATAAATACAAAGGTAGATATAATGAATGAAACATAATATAGTATTATATAGAAGAATTTCTAAAGTTAAACTAATTAAAGGTGAGTGCTTTTAACACCAACAGTAGAAATTAGGAGCTTGAAATGACCTCCTCTATGGTATTAGAACCATTATCATTTTCCGATTACCCTTTATTAAAATAAGTAATATTATTTATCTAGTGAGAGCACAATTATACGTTCGCCCACCACTGCTTTAATTAAAGAAGGGATCAGAAACGAGCTTTAGATGGTACATTTTTAACAGTAGTAATTAGCCTTAGTATTTTCGCTATGCCTTTCTGAAATGGAAAGGTTTACTTTTTTTTGTATTTAAGTGTTATAGAAAAGATTGTTTATATTACTATTAATAGTTAAACATCTTAAGTATTAGAATATTCCAATACTAAACCTGCTATGTAACTGAAATCCCATAAGCCCATTTACATTTATAAGGCTGCGCTAAAACTGCTTAAAAGCATTTTTATAGGTACGAAAATCAAGATCAATCTTAACCTCCTTTATTAACTAACAGGACTTTACAGAATGGTGAAGGGAGTTTTTATCATTTAAAGTCTCAAAAGAGAGTAGTTTCTACACGTTAGGCATCTTAGTAATGTAACCACCTGAATTTAAAAGTAGAGTTAACATAATAGAGATATCTTATTTACTTAAGAAAATATTCATACTTTCTTTGTTTGGAAGTGACAAATAATGGTATGTTAAGATAAGAACATAAGGCAGCTCATAGTGCGTCAATCCGCCCAAGATTTGGCTAAAAAATTATACTCTCCATTTTGATAAATTACCCATTTACTGACTCAAAAAAGAACTAAGATTATCCTCATATTTAAACAAGCTATAAATTACTTTTTATACAGGTAAAGCACACGTCTGATTTGAATGTATGTATGGCTTAGTAAATCATAAAGGATCTATGAAAGAATCTGACTGATAAAATATAAAAGTGATTTTCATAATTTTAATGTGTACCTACGCTTATGATTGATCAATGATTTAGTAAAGATTCTAAACTGTTTTGCTGGTTAGTAGATGGAAAGGATATTTTTTTTAGGTAAATCATTCAATTAATAAAAACCTCACTGTTATAAATGGTTATTTAGTTTTCCCTTTTACCTCAAACAATGCGAGGATGAGTTTTAATTAACCAACAGTTATTGTGGTTTATTAGGGTGTGGAAAATTGAGGAACAGTATTATAAATAACCAGAATGAGGTAACGTATCGGATGTAATAATTTTAATGTATTAAAGTATAAAATATTCTTTATTTCAGAAATATCCCTTACACGGTTATAAAAGTTTGTTTAGGAGATTTTTTAGATTTCCTATTAAAAGTATCAGGTGTATATGCTGGTCAAGATCAGTCTAAACCAATCAAGAGTAAAAAAAGGAGAAAATTCCTTTTTCAGAGTCAGGTATGAATGAAAGTAAGAGGATTAATTGAGCTATTATGGTACTAACTTGTCTATAAACAAAATAAAACAAAAACAAGTAAAAAATGATAAGGCTTTTATTAAAATATATATAAATATTAGAATACTATAATTTTAGGTATTTTAACTTCAGATAGATTACATGAACTCTTATAAATTCTGTTATTAAATTAACAAATCTTAATATTAATATGGGTTGTTACACACCCAGGCAAGCCTTTTAACTAATATTAAAGATTATATGTAGGCTTAATGCATATTTTATAGTTTACGTAGGTGCATTTAGATTTATGAATAGGTTCAACGACTCATAAATAGATAAAAAGGTTTGTTTGGCTGTAGCAACTATCGAGTTAAATCTAAGTGGTCTTTTATCTTGTTATATATTTAAAAACTATAGAAAGGTGTACATAGCTAAATATTTGCACATAGAATAGTTGAGCATAATTGGGAGATTTATGAAAATTTATAAAAATAACTTTAAACACTTTTGTTCCTCAACAATAGGAATTAACTTGTTTCAACATTACTTATAGTGATGGTTGCTATGTTGGGTAGTGGTTTTTTCTTTGGAAAGGGTTCCATGGGTCCACGTTACAAAGGTCAATCTCATTATAAGCTCTGTAGGCACCTTATGAATAATATTAGCCTATCATTTTAACAGATCACCATCGAATTTCGAGGTTATCGCAAACCGAGTAATTCTTTACTCGAATCTTATTGTTCTCTGTTGACCTATTTTAAATGTTCTCGATTTATACTGGAGGGCCTAACAAAATTTAACGACTAAGTACAATTAAATGCCACAAAAGATACTAAATGATGGAAATTGAGAAAAACAAATATAATATTGAGATATTTAGTTACAACTGCATCATTTATGTTTAAGAACGCCAGATTGGTACAGATTTCTGATACTGGAATTTATCTGGAGGCACCTCCGGCGCCCACAAGGGGAAAATTATGGACCGCATTCTAATACTAATGCCTGAAGGAGAACACCAAATGGCATCAAATTCTAAAAAAGCTAGGCCAGGAAAGAAGTAATGCCTAATGGATCCCGACCTATCAACATACTAATGAGAAGTACCAGTTAGATCAGATTATCTGCTTATTCGTCAGGATTAAGGATCCTTAGTTCGTGATGACGGCTCGCCGAGAGAATGTCGCAGAGTGGAATTCATATTGTCGTGTTGACTGGTTCGTCGAGCGTATCACCTAGTGGGGGTAGAACCTTACCAGCACGCGACCGGAATGACCCCAATTTATCTGCGTTTTACATACTCCCAAGTTGAATAATTATCGAACAAAACGGGGTGAGGGTCCAAACTTTAGAGGGGGAGTGAATTATTCATGGATTCTAGAAGTGCCATAACCATCCTCTTCAGAAGAACCCCTATCAGATATCAGCTCACTTTGATCCCTAGAAAACCTACGTGTACCATCACCAATCCGGAGATGAGGCTGTATACCAGACAAATTAATAAGTAGCAATTGATCTCGAATTTAGGATCTAAGGAATGGGTTTGAGCCATAAATTTGATAATCAATGCCGCGGGAGAATAAAGGAAGTAAAAAAGAGGAAGAATGATTCTGGATTCTGAATTGTTGATTATTGACCCAAATGAAACGTCCGAACATAGGGAGATAACAATTATGGTAAATGGATAAACAGTTAATAATAATGATGTAATTCGAAATACCAGATTTCTGGATGGGATTATGACTGGAAGACTTTTGGCATTTGACGACCATATATTGAATATCATAATTGATTCTAATATAAGAATTATTGTTGCTTAAAGAGCTTGCTATATACCATTACGGCTTCATTTGTTTATTGCTCAGGCAATAACAAGTTTCATAAAAACTACCGAAATATATTAACATATAGAATCTTAACGTATAAATATTTTAAGATATTATATGGTTTAAAGGAGGGTCAATTATTTTTAGTTTTTGTTTGTAGAGAAACATGCATACTATTGCGTCATCCTTAACCCCTCCTTATCCCTTGAGCTTTGCGCAAGCTAAAGCTAAGGGAGCTAGGTAAAGATTTAGCTTGTCTTTATGGTGCGTGGCTACGCAAGCTATAAAATTAAGGCCAAACTAACTATATCTCTATATGGCGCCTATGGTGAGCCCTTCTAAGGGTGGGCTTCTTTACTTCTGGACAAATCGCTCCTTTAATTCTATACCTTCGCGTTCAGGATAGATACCACAAAAAAATCTAGACCTAATTTAACTAATAAATAAAACTAGCTTGGTTATTTAAACGACATCACTTCTCACCTTATATATTTAAAAATTTTTGTTGTCTGGTTATAATATTCTTAGACGGTTTTCAATTGAGCTCCCGCTGATCCTTGGTTGCTCCTAATTAGAAGAAGGGGTCTTCCGCCTACTAGCTATAATAAATATCGGAAAGCAAAATAACAAATAAATAATATTTTAAAGGCTATAAGTAGTAATGAGTAGATCCTACAGATTACCGGATCTTGGATATGCAGTTAAGTCTGACTAGCGCGTTATGATTTAATAAAGGCCCTTCTGGCGAGGCACCCTGTAGCGGGATTATCTGGAATAGAGCTTGTGGTAGGAATTCTTGGTCCTTCAAATTTTACACTTGAGTGGCGAAGCCCTACTCCTTAATTGTTGCACTGTTTATATTCTTAATATGCCAAGCTACCGCTAGGCTCATGTAAAAAAAATACTAAAATACGGCAAACTGCAGGAAGGATCGTACACTAAAGGATGAGAACTTCTTTCCTATAAGGGTGCGCGAAGACTTTGTTCTGATTAATTTTCCTATCCGAAGAGGGGGAGTTGCATGTCTATGTTCACTCAACACCAAACTCCGAGCAGGGAACAGAAATGTTCAACCCTATCTGAACCTGTGTCCTAGGATATGAAGAGTTTAAGTGGCGTCGACTATCGATCCCCCTTTGTTTAGGCTAGCTTCGAAAATTAGTTATTCTGCGGTGGCGGCAAAGCAAGGAAGTAAGGATGCAAAGGGGACAAGGGATAGGATGCGTTAAATGTAGGTAACTTGCCCAACCGAAAAAAATTAAAGTAGCCCGTAAATAATATTTATGTTAGTTGTCCTATTTTTAGTTAAAAAAAAAAATAAAGCCAGTTAGGTCAAATGTAGTTTTGATCTGTTTTCGACTCTTATAACGATGTATTTTTCTAATGGTTATCATAGGAATTATCTAAGAATTGTTTTAACTATAGTGCATTATTTTTTCGAGTATAATGTTATAATTAAATAAAAATTCCTATAGCATTTCTTATGTTTTTAATAGGATATTTGGCATCCATTTCTCTTTAATTTAAAATTATTAGGATTACCTTTATAGGTTTCTCTTAATTTAATTTGTATATAGTAGGGGCCGTATTATATTATTTTCATTATTCTGAATCGTTAATTTAATATAAGAAAAGTGAATTAACCAAAGTCAATAATGAAAAGTATCCCTTTAGCATTATTTGAAACAATATGTTATTAATTATTCCATTACAGACAATTTGCCCTTACATATGGCAGCATTAATAGTTATAATAGAAAATAATCAATCTAATTTACTTACTTATCCAACAAGTAAACTATAGGTTTATATTATAGCTAAGTCGAATTTAGGTTACCCCACCATACAATATAAATAAAAAATCTAAAACCAAACGACAAAGGCTAATGTATGTGTTTGTTACTGTAAATTGAGAATTGGTTAAATAGACGAGGAACAAGTCAATGCTAGAGTAGACAAATATAATAGTACTTCCTTATTAATATATGATTGTTTTATTGCTAGTATATATCGTCTTATTAGCGATGTGAGGGGTGCCAGAATAATTGGGATGAAACAAGATACAATGAACAACTAAATTTATATAAGTTATTTTTTAGCAAGCAAAGATATAAATTGAAAATCAATTCTCTCTGTTTACTCTTGCCTTAAGATAAGATACTTTAGGTTCTAGCTTGCTTAGCATGTTAAGCTAAAGTTAATATCCTACTTATTTCATATAGCACTAATGTACCCAAGAAGTATAAGATAGGGTTTGGTCTAGTTTTACAGGTAAAAGATATCTTTAGCTTACCCAATTTATCTTTCTTCCTTATTTTAAAGCTTTCCTTTTGTAATTTCCTAATCTAAAATATTGCTTAACTAAGACTCTAATTTGAAAAAAGGGCTCAGCTAATATAATTCTACGCAAGGCTTTACACTAGTAGGCTCGGCTCTGGTTCTATTATATATTTAAAACCCTCCCCCTACGCGGATCGCAAAATAGGCGCTGGGGTTTGCATCGGTTTTATAAAGATTTTCACAGAATAGCCCTGTATATAAATACATGCTTGCTCTTTTTGACGCTTTTAGGAACAAAAATAGGGCTACAGCTGCGTGATTACAACAGCAAAAATATGTGGCAAGACATGGTTGGTATTTTTCACCAACCAAACCAAATAAACCTAAAAGTATATTTTCTTTAATACGCAGCGTGGCGAGATGTAAGATAGTGGCTTCGTGATTTTAGACTGGCTGGTTCTGCTTCTCCTGGGTTAATTTATATGAAGCATGACGCAGCGTTATATTTATTTTATGAAAGGCTACAAAAAATTAAAAGAGCTACCGCAATAATTATTAAAGTAAATAGGGAAATTAGTAACATTGGGTAGAACGTTGTTCTTCTCACAGACGCTGTAAAAGTTTCAAAATCCTTTATTTTCCTTCAATTTTTAATATGAGTCAAAGATAGACTGTTTAGTATTGTGAAATTTATCACTCACTTGATCAATGTCCCGTTATTTTCTGATGTTACGGGGGGGGGGTAGCGCTTCTGGTTTGCGGCCTTACGCTTCACTAACTCTTATACCTACTGAAAAATGTTCGTTTTTTAAAAGCTGGTAAATTAATAAGCAAAAAAATAAAAAATAATAAGATCTTGCTTCTTGTGAGCTTTTAATCCCATAATTTTCCACCTTAACAAAGATTCATAAGAAGATAGGATGTTGTAGCTAGCTACCTTAAAGGGTAATTAAAGAATGATGGATTGAAATGACATAAGCACTGTAGGAATACTGGGGTGAATGAAGTAGCAATAAATAAAGGCATCCAAGTATCTAAATATATATGAGTAAGAAGACTTTCCTTAACTTAATCGGTAAAGGTGTATTCTTGATAAAACTATTCATAGCGTTCGAATTCGCTTGACGGAATTAGCCTGCACCATCTTGAGGCACGCTGCCTAAGATACCTGAAACCCTGCTTCCCTAAGGATATGAATTTTTTTAGCGGTGTGGTACTCGATACACTTTGAGGCTGACGCTCGATTTAGTTAATTCCCTTGCTGTGGCGCAAAAGCTAGGAAGCTAAGAT
>JACYFI010000748.1:0-11588 GCA_020975735.1 Ophiocordyceps xuefengensis
ACTAAATGATAGGAAAATCAAGGTAACTTAGTTAATATTTATCATTAGTCATTTTTAGTATTGCCCTAGCTATTTTACGTAAGTAGCAAGTTACTTGCTGATTTCTTGAAAATGAAATAAGATAGTTCCTAAACGGTAAACACGATAGTGGCCTATTTATACAGAAGTGTTGCCGCCCTTAGGAGATTTTTACCGTGAACACCTGTAGTTTATCCCACGGTCCAGTCCAACAGTATACATGTGGTGGACTTTCAGACACGATAGAATCGCTAATATTCGTATAGACATCATAGCGTAAACCATTACCTATGTAGCCAAAATTATGAGGTTTTACTAACGCTGAGCTCGATATTTTTGTACTAAATATACCGAACCTGGGTATAATTTAAATATAACCTAGGGATGACCGAAGAATCCAATATATTCTAATTTACTTTATGTTTTTGCATGGTTTGTGTATGATTCGCTAAATTAGCAAGCTCAATGATTAAAATAATTAGAAGGG
Organism: Ophiocordyceps xuefengensis; assembly: GCA_020975735.1. Classification (NCBI taxonomy): domain Eukaryota; kingdom Fungi; phylum Ascomycota; class Sordariomycetes; order Hypocreales; family Ophiocordycipitaceae; genus Ophiocordyceps; species Ophiocordyceps xuefengensis. The sequence continues at coordinate 506 of JACYFI010000748.1, forward strand.
TATTCCGACTGGACATTGAGCAAGCATTTCAGCCACCCCACCGGTGAAGCAGTCTGTAGGATCACTAATAACCGACGGTCTCTTTAAAAACGATAAATTTAATGACCGTTTGACCCAGTGCTTGCCTAACATTTGTACTAATTTTTATCCTATCTAAGGTTACAAGAGTTAGTAATAAATATTAACTAATCTTAGGTATAATTAGGCTTTCAGCTATAATTCTTTCTTGTAAGGCACGCTCCGTACCCTACACAAAAAAAGCGGCACAGCCTCAATATTTTTTATTTTAAGGTCTTATATATTTTACCATCATGCCCTCATAAATTGAATAACTTGCACTAACCTTGACTTTTTCCCCTATTTTAATCGTAATCTAATTTTTTAATAATTAGACTCTTTCCTAATTATCAATGTAATTTTGTTGTTTTAAGGCTTTATTAGCTGGCAGTGAACGTGATGTGAAACATGCCTGCCTTCCTATTAGTTATAATTAAGATTATTAGATGTAGATTCTATACAAAATTTCAAACTAACCAATATCATATATGTAGTAAAAAATTTCCGCTAATTATATGAAACTCGATAAACTGGCTAGAATATAAAAAATTAAACTAATCACAATAAAAAATTATTGTATTTACTAGTATAATATAGGCTTAAGTATAATAAAAAATGACACATTCACCCAAATAATATTTTTTAATATATGGTTAATTTTCAACCATCTTTTCAGATTCATATTGCTTAAAACATAAACTTAATATAGCCTAAAATTTAAATATAAGCATACAAATATGTAATCAGTAATTAGGGCTTTCTACATAAACCCATCACTGTATTTTTATTCTGCTGAAGGTTGGCATTGATAAAAGGCACGTACTTAGCTGTTCGCATTATTCCATCCTTAGTATGGTATTTATTCAGATCCACTTTTAGAAATAGGATTGGAATTTTAATTCTTTTTTTTCATAAGACCTAGCTTGATGTATTAACGCTCGGTAACTGTAAATCCTCCCGCTAAGTGCCTGCCTTGCTGCCATTAAACCTAACTTAGCTTAAGGGAGGTTAACGATAGTATTTTTACAATTTTAGTGTTGTTGCTTTATAACCTACCTCCGCTACAGTTTCCGCTAAACGCTAATATAGTTTAGTACTTTGAAACAGAAGTAGGCAAATTAATATTAGGATTGTGAAATATTCATCACTATTATTAACAACCTAACCATCTCTAAGTTTTAGCGAGTTTTCTTCATCAACAATAGACAGTATATGGTATTACATATAAAAATAAAAAAAAGGAATAACCATAAAATAAAAAATATAGGAATGATTTTTCTTGTGGATAGCTTTAGCTATATTTTTTATTCTCGCCAAGGCACGCTCCTGCACCCACACAGAAACAAAATAGCGCTGCATCCTTTAGCGCTTTTGTTCAAGAACTTAAGACCCTTGAAACAACACAAAGATAAAGCTATTAAAAATAGGTACTATAACAGATCTCAGTTTAATTTAACAAAAATATAACTTTTCAAAATATATTTTTTCTTGGAACTTATTAGAGTTTTGACCTTTAGCCTCTCTAAGCCTAGACCAATGGGCAATGCTTTCATGGTCAATGTCTCAACAATTTTTTTTTATTTGGGATGGGGGGGGTGCTGCTGAAGAACCAAACACAAAAGTATTGAAGAGACTTTATGTACTTTTTTTATCGATAAATGATCCCCTTAGAGAAAGATGTTGGAATAATTAAGATCACCCCACCAGCTACTTTCAAAAGATGAACGTTATGAGAGTTTCTATCTGTTAATATCATTTAATACCAAAACGTCAATTTGATCTACCTAGACCCAGGTCTTTCATGGTTAGTAAACCTTTTAAAAACAGTTTAATGGTAGACTACTCAATATGTTATACCCCAATATTGTTAGGCCTATATTATTTATAAGTTTCAATAAATTCTTTTAAATATCTCCATTAATTCTTGTTTTATTATTTATTCATTGACGAGTTTTATTCTTCTACTATAGCTTTTTAATAGCTTCAGTTCGTAATGCTTTTTAAGGTCAAAATATGACTAACCATTTTTCTCATTCTTTATAATGTTAGAATATTGACAGAAAATACAAGGGTTTTTTTCAATATATTCATATTTAATTTAAGCTTAGCTATTTAATTAAGTAGTTTGTAAACCTGTATTTCAGGTTTTGGGTTTATTCATTTCTAATTATTTTTCTGTGGTAAAAAAAATCGCCGATTAAACTCAATACTCAGAATTATCTTCATTATTATGATCGTTTTAGTTTATTGGACATTTTAAAGATTTCACATTCCTATTTTAGGATATTTACTAGCCAACGTAGTTCCTTACGCAAACATGCCCGCCCATCTAAAACCCCTCTAATAATCAAATTTAGAATTTTAATACTATATCTTATACTTTTTATTTCTCATATTACAATCGAGTTTTAGGTTTAATTAATTCAATTAATCATGTAAAGCCTAAAAATTTTAGGAGTTCTTTAGATAACCATTTATAACATGAGTTTACAAGGCGATTACACCTTCAGAATTTGTTTTATCGGAATAATACATAGCATAGACTCCTTTTATTTTCCTGGAATAGCTCCATGGCCCTAATTAGATTGTATATAAAGCTAAAGGATAATGTCATCTTACATCAAATTACTATTTGTATTTTGAAGGGATATTATAATTGACCTTTAGGTATCTTCTTTCTTGTTGTTAGGTACTATTATGGTTTACCAATCTGCCTTCGAAATTTAAACCTGCTAAGTTGAAGCCAAATTTATAATCAATTTTTATTACTATCATTATGAAAACGAAAGAGGGTAGAAAATAAATCTACTCTCTATATTAAATAGACTATAAACTATAATTTTGGCGTAGGAGTCCCGTGTGATTTTTTTAATAAAATTCAATTTCTTAACATCCTGCTGATAAAGATAAATGAAATTACATAATATCTCTTTCCAGCAATTGGCCAAATTTAGAGCTGGGTCAGTATTTCCACCAGCTAATAACAGCGTACTGATAAAACAATAAAATGCTGAATAAACCTACAGCTTCATCCAAACTAAGCTAATTTTATGTAGTTGCTTGTACCCGGTGTTCTCATAATTGCAATAGAGTTATGAAGTTTATCGTCCTCCGATAAATAACACTTACACCTGGAACAGATGTAAGCAAATTCATAGCAGGTTACACTAGGTCCGCTATGACTTTTGTAAATCCTGTAACAGAGGAGGATAAAAGAGTTCAACCTTTCCCTGATCTCACCTTCTTACATCGAGAAATTAATAAGGCTAAACCCTAAGGAGGTAATAATGCAAAACTTATTGTTAATTTAACTTAGGGAATCTGCCGAAGTAAAAAACTAGTGGTTTACCTACTAAAACTGGGACTATTGTTCCTTCACCCCTTAAAGGGCTTCCGTGGTAGTCTCTGGGAACCATTGGATTACAAAATTACTTGGTTTCCTGCATATTGTTCCTAACTATTAGTTTCACTACTTAATACTACATTTCTTTAAGCGGATCTTTAAGAAAATTTAAAAGTCTTTTAATTTTAACTAACGCTATTTTTGTTTTATAGCTAGCTTGCCCAATGCACGACAGATTCCCTGCATATAGCGACGTGATAATAAAAAAATTTAACTTTTTAACGGGCATTTCCTTAAAATTACTAAGCTAAGGCAAGACTTGATATACCTAAGCTATAAATTAATTCTGAAGAGCCTCAATTGAAACAAGAGTTTTTTACTATTCATCTATTTTAGGGCAACCTATTTTAGTTCTATTTTTTTGCTGCATAGCAGCGCAAGCTACCGAAAGTTTTTTTCTACAGATATTCTTTCATGACCATAATAATCCTCCACAAGATTTATTTCAATATAAACAGGATATCTATCTAAAATATAATTTATCATTTCATAGGAATGGTTTATCTATAATACCAATAAGATAAAACCTTAACCCTTTAGATATTTGTGTTTTTAGTTGGTTAAAGTTTTCCAACACATAAAACTTCAACTATAATACTTTTAAAACCTCTTAAGTTTATTATTATAGCAATAACCACTCTTGAGGTAGGTTCTATTCTAAATCTATGCATGAATTTAGTAGTCGTTTGTCGTAAATAAAAATTGTCTTTTGATTATGAAATTCTGGTTAAATCCAAGCGTATGAACCTAACAAATTCTGTTTAAAAAGGGTAAGATAATTTATCTTTTGTTCTATAACGAACTCATTCCATTCATCATTATACAATACGGAAAGAACAATCAAAAATTTTTTGAGTTTTTTTTTATTTTTCCATTCCCTCAAAAATGAAGACTTATTAACAAACTGCTTTATAGGTATGTATAATTCACAATATCTTTAATTTGACTTTCAATAGAGGCTTGCATATTTTTCTAGTTTAAGCCCTTGCAGCGAGGCATAGAAAAAAATAAGCATGAAAAACAAAAATTTTTAAAGTTCATGGTTTATTATGTGAGCCTAAAATATAAAAAGAGTAAGTTAGGATTATAACTATTATCAATTTTAAAACGTTTAATATCTACATCTACCATTTTGCTTTCAAATCATCCTGCAGAAATGTAAGGAAAATTTTTATGTTCAAGTAGACCCATTACCCGGTATAAGCGCGGAAAGTAGGAACACAATTTTTATTTTATTATCTTCGGTTGTATCCTTATCCATACACCTCGGTTCAGAAGTAGGATAGCATAAAGGCTCTTACCGCTTGTTACTTTTTTCTGGCTGCTTGTTTTTCTTTTAAGTAAAATAAGCGTCTATAAGGAGACCTTTTCACTAATATATTGTAGGCTTTTATTCCAAAGACCCTTGTTTTGTTTTTGCACATATCGGGACCCCCCTACATAAAAGCAAGGAAAATTAGCAAATCCACCTATTAGGCTGGCATAACCAACTAAAGAAAACTCATCCAAAATGGTGGCGTGACGGATACAAAACTAATTTCTACAAACTGGTTAATTAGATATGGAATTGAACCCCTGGTCCACTAATTTCTAATCTATTCAACTGAAAAAGTGTACCATAAAATCCTGAACATAAAAGGCAAAGTATTTAAGTATAAACGTTTCCTGATATCTTTGCGTTAGTGGAGATTTAAATCGACTTTCTCATTAACCATAATATATCAGACCCTTAAATGTCAGGTGATTATTGTCTTCTGTTTTGTTCGTTCACTTTCTTCTTGGTTTTAGTATTGAAATAGTATAAAAATATTGGAGAGATACATTATAATTGGAGATGTTATTATCAAGTTTAACCATAAAGCACAAATAGTCAACTACATTGGGAAGATGTATGTTGCTCACTCCTACCAAATTTTACAGTTTTCTAAGACTATTCGAATTTTTTAGCTCTTCGACCAAAGATAAAAAATCAATATACACCACGTTATACATTGTAATGCCTCAAACTAAGTATTACAAAATAGGCCGCAAGGGCTCATATTTATGGATATATAATATTTATAAATATACCTTCTATATATATATAATTAATAAATTACTTAAGATTCTTGTATTAAAACTTCATCTATCAGAAGTAAAGATTGGAGGGATTTGGAACCTCATACTAACGAATTTAGAATCAAAGTATAACCCATTTTTCCAACATAAATCTTTTTTTATGGATTTAGAGGTAATATTATATGAAAATATCTTATTAGTAGTACTAGGACAAGGAAACTAAAAACGAATAGCCCAAGTTTTTAACTAATCAGCTTAATTAGTTTTTATAAAATAAGTTTAATTATTTGATATAAGTCTATTAGAAGTATTTCTAACTATGCTTAAAACAGGAACTAACACTAAAAGAAGAAAAAATAAAGAACTGTATGATTTGACCAAGATCTATAAATGGACTTTCAACAGTTTAGCCTCTTAATGGCATTAATGTCAAGAGTTATTAACAAATACAAGAACATTATTTTGCTTATACGGTCGAATTGTAAACTCTACGTTATCCTAAATCTACTTTAGTAGTACTCAAAATATTAATAATAATGGAACTAAAACATGAAGCTTATAAACCTAATATTTACAAGGTTAGATCTTAATAAATAGCATAAAAAAAGGTAATAAAAAATCATTCTGGCAATATAGTAGCCAGGTTTTGCATAGATTAGGCCATTATATTATTATCACTATCTCCTAACACATTTTGCCCTAAGATTTACAAAAGATACTTCAAAACAAAAAAACAATAAAGTTGAATATAGTAATAAAGCTTTAAATACAGGTGAAGGAGCGGAAGGTATTCTATCATATAGCCAGGTACCCCTAAAGATTACTAGCTCAGCCAGAATCGTCACTAGCTAATAAAAGACATTAGTACTTATGCGCTAATCACAAAAGGTTATTACCAAAGGTTGTAGGGAGCGAAGAATCATGTTTAGAAAGTGGCGTTATTTAAAGAGAAACCCTCTCAATATGACATATAATGGAATATATTTTTAATTTATACCTTTTATCTATCAGATATTTTTAGACTAAGTCTTAAATTTTTAGCGCGCTTTAGTGTGAAACACACACCGCTTCACCGTGGCTTCGCAGCAGCAGCACTATTGCCAAATTTAGGGTGTTATCGTGATAACTTATTGACTGGTAAACTCAACTTATTTAGTTCGTTGAACGTCTTAATTCTATTTCACTGACTGGCTTGGCAGTAAAGTACCCAATTAAGTTCCGCTACAAATAATTTAATTTAAGGAGGTACTAATAGTTATAATGTCTTTCGTAAATTTTCTCCCCTTTTACCTCTAAAAATTAATATTATTTTAAGGAGACCCCGTATTCAGTTTTAGGGATCATTTTAATTGTTATACAATGCTATTTTGTCAGATTATTGTGTAATCATTTAGTGGATTAGTAATGTACTTAACCCTATCACAAGGATGTAAACCATAAAGAAAGAAATTTATACAGTTTGTATATTCAGGGGACCTTCGACTAACACTAAATTGACTTGTAAGTTATGAGTATTATCTATTTTTCTATTAGTATTTAAAATAACTAATTTAAATTGCTATCCAAATATAATTATTATGCGATTCTTTTGGTTTAATTTGGAAAACAGCCAGTCATTATTTTACTTTTAGCAACAATACCTTCCGGGCATGTAATCCTATTATATCAATTTCATTGGAAGAAATGTAACAATTGTAATCATATCCAGCATAAGGAAGTTTAAACATCATTCTTTTGAATATTACTTCTTAGATGGTTATTTTCAGGTATGATGCGTTTCAAATATTATTTCTTAAATATATGCATAGCTTACCATTACAATTTGGATTTACTCCTAGCTTCGGTTAAGAAAAATGACTACATTTATGAAATAGTAAGGGAATAATACCTTTCTTTGTAATTCCAAGGGTCTAGTTAATTACTATTTACATGGTTGGGCTTTTCAAAATCCTATATATATTTATACTACCTAGTTAAAACGAGGAATGGAATTATTCTACAAGATTAAATATATCTAAATCGTAAAAGAAAGATGTCAATTTTATATGTTTTATATATCCTTAGTTTGTCCTAGTTATTTGTATATAACCATCTCCATCTTTAAGCCCTACAAAAGAAAGCTTATAAAGACAAGGAAAGGTTTAAATATAATTCTTTTTTACAATCGGCTGTTACTATTCTTTTTTAAAGCGTTTTATGTACAGCGGTCCCTATTGAGCAATACTGATAATAAAATTACAAACCAAATAGCGGCCAAAATTAACTAAAACTGTATTTTCGTTGGACTCAATACGTCTTGATCCTATTCAAGGCATAGGCACCTTATTAAGTTCAGTTATAACTGTGGCAACATCATGAGCTCATTTTGACCGTAAAGGTAAAATCAAATTACTTTTTTTTAAAAGCTGTAACTATTCCTTGTCTGTTCGAATATTACATTTATGCTAAGAATCCAGGTATCAAAAAGTTCCGACTGTGCATTAAGGCAGCGTTTCAGCTACCTAACTAGTTGACCCACGCCTTGTCGCGATTCTATGGTAGACCGGACGATCTTGTATAAGTAAATTAGTATATTTTTTAATCATTTTCACTAGGTACTTGCAAAGAAAAATTAATTAGATTTTCTTCAATGACCTGTTCGGTGTCATTCTGCTTTTAAGTTTATTTTTTTCCCATAAATTACATACAAACTTTATACTCACCAGACTATAACTATAGATTATTTTTATATAATCAACACAGTTAAACGTCCTTTTTAATATTTACTAGGAACCATTTTTAACGTTCTTTGTAGTAGTTTTTAAGTTGATCTAACTTTAAAAGCTTCTGGCTGTTCAACTATGCATTAAATTACCCATATAAATATATTATTAAGTTGTTTACATAATTGATTTAGAATCTTTTTCATATTTAGAAATCCCCTCGTTTCGGTATAATTTACGATCTTCTATTTAGAGCTGAGACTTGTCTATAGACTCTATTTGTTTTATAAACAAAGGTTTTTTACCTCCTGTTTAATCTCTATATTGTCTCACTGTTTTCACTATTAATTTAGCGCTTGTCACTTTGTTATTCTTAGTTACTTCGTTTGTTTATAACCCAAAACTCAGAATCCGAAGTTAGTTAATCATTTATAATCATGGTAAAAGAGACTTTATATAAAAGTCCTTCTAGTTTAATAATTTCTTATTATTTCTGATAACTATTTCAGGGAAATAAACTCTAGAAACAATGAATACAAAAGTTATCTATACTCATATTATTTTTAACTGAATTTTCAGGACTTACTACCACTTAAATAGATTTAGAATATTTTGTAAAACCTAGATTTAATCTCCATTCTACGAAGCAGATCCCTATATAATACTCAAGTTCTTTATTTAAATTCATAATAATACCACAGTCCGTTTTAGTTTCTTTAGCTATTTTTACGGAAACAGAATCTTAACCTTCAATTAAACATATAATAAAATACAGGTTTATATTTTTAGATTCTAAAAGTCTTTATTGTCTCCATTAGGATGTTATATCGATGCTAGAAATAATATCTTTTATTGTGAATGTTATTAATTATTTTTGCTTTATAATATTTATTAATCCTTTTTGGGCTTATTTTAAAAGTAAACCCAAGAAAACCCGTTGTACTATCATAGGATAAGGATTATAGCTCTATTATACTCAAATGCTAATGTTCTAGGGAGCTCTCTATGAGCGAATAGAAACTCTACCTATGTGGAAGTACAACTAAGAAAAAGATGCGGAAGCTGCTAAATGCACTGATCGTAAAATAACGAATTAGTCAACCGATTTGATACGTCACGCATAATTTGTCAGACAGAACATGAAATTGCTTCCAGCTATACCAGGTTAAATAGGCATAGCTAAAGTTACACCTGTAAAAATTATTTTGTATACTAGCAAGCCCTAACTAATGAACCAAAATTTCTATAGTAATTTATATTGGTCTGGTGCGCATATCCGATTTATTATAAGCGTGTTCTAATTTTATAGAAAGGATGACTTTTAATAATCTCGCGTAGTTGTTATTTTTTTAAATTAAATAAATAAAGCATACATTTATCTTACAGAACACAACCTTAAACCGTATGACTTTAATTTTTAGAATAATTAGTATGTAACATCACCTAAGTCTATTTATAAGTCTCATAGTGCGTGTTAATGCCTGAACGGGAGGGCCGCCACAACATTGTGCGCCTACGGATATGGTTGATTTTATATATTTTTAGGCAGGTATTTTTATAAGCGTATAAAAGTTATATTATTGGTCTATCAACGGCAACCTAATATATACTTATGCATTCAATAATTATATACTTTATATAAATATATATAACTGCGAAATCTTTCAAAATTATTTTCTTCGCATTTAAACCAGAAAAAGCCTAGTGCAGCACCTAACTAACTCAGTGCCACCTATTAAGTACTTTATAATTAAGTGTAGCAAAAATGATACAGTGTCGGATAAGAGTCTATAAGTTTATCAACCCCCTCTAACTCAGAATATATAGGCATTTCACACGTTGCTTTTTCAAGGTACAATAATTTTATTACATAGAAACCCTCTTTTTAGCCATCAGGCTCAGTTGTTCTTAAAATTTTATTCTACTCGATATCATTATCTGAATCTAATCACTATTTGTTCTTTTGGGACTCCCTTTACCTTTATCTTTCTAGCTAATAAAGTACATTTTGATTCATTTTTTTCTTTCTTCTATCCTTAACCCCTTCTGCTTTTCATCTCATTAAAGTAATGAACATCTTTTGCTTTTTTTACTCCTTACCTATTGGTCTTTGTACAGCTTCATATCAATCGATTTCCTTTGATGCACAGAATCATCATCTACATCTGGGTCTTTCTTACAGAAATCATATCTGAATCTTGTAGCGAACCAGAAGACTTTTCAGTCATTACGGGCTGTTGGAAACTAAACATTTGGGAGTTGAGCTAAGGAAGGAGGTGCGATGGCCTGCTTGAGGTGAATCGGGGACCCAGAGTGCAGGGTGGTCAGCTTGGTGAGATTCGGCCTCAGCCCCCCCTTTCCAGTATGAGTTTAGTTGCGTCCCTGATCTAATGATACTCTTCTTGCTGTGTCGCTTCAACTGCTACCTTACTGCAGCACTATTTCTAAAGGTAGATATAATAATCTTCCTTCTTATCTTTTAGCCAGTTTGTCTGGATCTACTCGACACCCCGAACGTTACAAAATAAAAGTTGGCGGCTTATTTAGATTCCTTTTCTCTTCTTTTCCTTTATCCTAACGCCCTCCTATGTTCCGCCCTGGACAACTATTATTGCTAGGGACTGGGGCGGGTCATATAGACGATAAAAAAGGTTGTGGAAGGAAAGTTTCCTTATAAAGAACCACCTTAGTGGATGAAGTTATTACAAATAAACAAGTGTTTGTTTCATATATTCCGTGAAACTACAGCCGACTCAGATTTTTTTGATTGAACCCTAATAGGACCAACACTTTTCCTGTACTTAGAGTAAACTGTACAAATTTTATGATTAGCTATTAAACTGATACACACAGAAACTATATG
>JACYFI010000749.1:0-10343 GCA_020975735.1 Ophiocordyceps xuefengensis
AATGATTCAATACTTACCCCCACTTGATTGAGTAACAGGTTATTACAGATGGTTGGAAGAGAGTTCTAGTCTACAATCTCAAGAGGTATGTTCTACCACGTTCAGGCTTTAAAGGTAACACCTGAATTTAAAAATAGAGTTACAATAATAAGAGATATCCTATATTACTAATAGAAAAATTCATACTTTTTTTGGGAATAGGGGTCCAATTAATGAAGGTACTGTAGTAAAATAAAGCAAGCATAGTGGCCCAAGTCCCCCAGGGAATTGGTCCTAAAAAAATCATACTCATTTGATAAATACCACTTTATGACTCAAAAAAAGAGCGAATGATTTATCTCTTATCTCTAAAAAAGCTATAACATTTACTTTTAACAGGGTTAAGTGCCGCCTCTGATATTGGAGGAGTATGAGCTTATAATAAAATAAGGGATCTAGACAGAATGCGGTCTATAAAATAAGAAATTCATTTTCTTAATTTTAAATGGAGTTGTACTACGCTTATGATTGATAACACATATATCTCAAACGATCTAGAACTGGATTAGCTGGGATCTTGGTAGGATGGTAAGAGGGTATTCCTTTTTCAAGATTCATGTTAAGTTAATAAAAACTATACAATGGGGGTTATAATGTTAAATTAGTTTTATCTATTACCTCAACAATGCCAGAGATCGAAGTGTTAATCTAACAGAAATTTATGGTTTTTTAGGGGTGGGAAAGATTGGGAAAAGCTTTTAAATAGCCCGATGAGTAATTATCTGTATATAAATTTAATGATTATTAAAAGAATAAATATAAAGTCGCTTTCTATCAAAAAATCCTTACAAGGTATAAACGTTGTAAGAGATTTTAATAGATTTTAATTCTAAAGTAAATCGAATTATAGCTGTTAAAAGATCATCTTAACAAATCCGAAGGTATTAAAATAAATAAATTCTTTAATAGACAGGTATGATAAAAGTAAGAGAATTAATTAGCTATTATAACTTACTTTTCTTAAACAATAAAACAAAAAAGTAATAAAGTGAAGCCTTTTAATTTAAAAGGCATGATATAAATATTAGATTATTTATATTTTTAGGTATCTTTAACTTAGTAGATTAACATGGAAACCTATTATAAATTTTATTAGTAGAACAAATAAGATTAATTATGGTTTTTGTTACACAGCAAGGTCTTTTATAATTGGTAAATAAGCATTAATGTATGCCCTAATCTTACTTTATTTGAGGTCACGTATGGATTTATGAAATAAGTAGGTTCAAACGACTCATATTATAGTAACAAAGGGTTTGTGTGTACGCAACATATGCCTTAATTAGTAGGGTCTTTAATATTTATATATTTAAAAGAGTTGATTGTTGTAAATAGCAAAATTATTCACATATAAAAATAAGATGAGCGAATAATTGAGATCTATAAAAGTGTTTAATAAAACATAACAATTGTAACATACTTTTTTTGTACCAAGCAATAGAATAATATGTTTCATCATTCTACTATTAAAGTTGATGGTTTGTATTGGTACTTTGTTACCTTCTTGTTGGAAGGTCCATGGGCCGTTCCCACAGTTTAATCCATAGGTACGATCTTCATTGACTGTTAGGCCTATGAAGAATATTAGCCAATCATTCTAACAGATCACCATACATGTCAGGGCTGATGAGTCGAGATTTTTACTTGACACTTTGTTGATCTTGGTATGGAAATTGTTTTTATATCGTCTCGAATGTATTACGTGAGCGTCCTAACATGAAATAACGATATACCAGATTAAACGATGCACAACAAAAGAATAACTTAGAAAAAATGAAATGAAATGATAAATAAAAAAAATATAAGATAAAATATTTTAGTTACTACTGCATCATTTTGAAATAGTTATAAGCCAGGATGTACAGGATTCTCATACTTGTACTTAAATCGGGAGGACTCCGTTGCCAAAGGGAGAAATAAGGGACGATTCTAAACTAATGCCTGAAGGAGGAAAACCAGAGGATCATATTTGAAATACTTAGCGCAGAAGAAAATGCTGCTAATGAAGTCCGACACTGATAACTATATAAATGGGAATGAAATACCCAAAAGTAGGATAAGATTCAGCTTAAATTCGTCACATAGGACGGCTTAGTTCGTGATTTCAGCCCCCGGAGAGAAGTCAGCGAGTGAATTATATAGTCGGTTGCTGGTCGTCGAGTATCACTAGTGGGAGGCTAGAATCTACCAGCAGCGTCGATAACCATTTTACGTGCGGATTTTTCACTCTCCAGAGATCAATATTATGAACAAGAACGTGGTGAGGTCAAACCTTTAGGAGGGGGATGATATTTGTATCAAAAATAGATCTACGAAGTGCATCGACCCACTCCTCAAGAACAACCTTTATCCAGAATCATCCAGACTTGGATCCGTAGTCATATCCTTTACTGGTACCACACAATCCGATGCATTGAAGTTGATAAAATTTCAATAGAGTCATCGATCCTCAGAAATTAGAATTAGGATGATGATTGGGCCGCCTCACAAATTTGACATAATACATGCCGGGTGGAGAATAAAAGCAGTAAAAAGAGGAAGAAGTGATTACTGATCGATTTGAATTATTGACCAAAAAACGTCCGAAGATAAAAGATCACAATAAGTTAATGTGCTAACAAACCAGTGCTTGATAAATCGATAATTCGAAACCTAGGGTTATGAAGGCGGGGATTATGATGGAGACTTTTCATTTGACACTCATATATTGAATCATAATTGTTTCATATTAAAGTTAGTTTTTCTAAAAGAGCTTGGTAATACCATGGGCTTCATTTGTTATTGCGTTAGCAATAACACAATTTAAAAAAAACCTACTCAATATCTATTAACCATGTAATCTTTAGTATAAAATTTTTTAAGATATTGTATGTATTAGAGGGTAATTAATTTTAGTCGTTGTTGGTTAGAAAGGTGGAACATGCAAAATTGGTAAGTCTCATACCTCCTTTGAACCCCTTGCTGCGCAAGCTAAAGCTAAAGGGAGCTAAGTAAGATCGCTTGGTCTTTGGTGGGTGGGCCTAACCCAAGCATTAAAACTAGCACACTAAAAGATAATCATTATATGGAGCCTCATACAGGTGGACCTTTCTAAGGTGGCTTCTTACTTTGACAAATCCCCTTTATTATAACCGCTATTGGATCAGGATTAGGAAGCACAAAAAAATCTAAATCTAATTTTTAACATAATAAAGTAAACTAGGCTTGTTTTTATTTTAACAGGATTCCAACTCTCTTCACCCTATACTATAAACATTTGCTGACGTCTATTAATTATTTGTATTAGAATGGTTTCAGATATGGGGTCGCTTGTCCGTTAAGCTTGGCCTCCCGAGAAAGTTGGAAGAAGGCTTCGCCTACTAGCACATAAATAATATTGAAACGCGAAATTTACAAATAATATATTTAAACCGCCTTAATTTAAGATCAGACCTAGCAGTATTTCCGATCCTGGATATGTCACTATTCAAGTCCGAGCTAGCGCGTTTAGTTGATTAAAAATAAAGGCCCTTCTGGCGGAATAGGGACCCCTGTAGGGGCTATATTTTGAATAAGAGTTGTGTAGGATTTTTCCTTACATCATTTTACACCTTTGAGTAGGCGACAGCCTCCTCCTTTAGTTTTTCATTGTATTCTTATAATGCAAGCGACCGTAGGCTATAAGAAAAGTAACCAAAATAGACGCAAATTTGCACAAGGATCAGTACCAACTAAAAGGATGTAGATTCTTTTTGCCCTCTCAAGGGTGGCGGTGATGTTGTTATGATTATTTTCCATCTCGAGAGGGTGCATTGTAGTTTCCACTAACCAACCAGCAGGGGAACAGAAGTTGTCGAACCCCTATCCTGAACCTGTTCCTAAGGATAGAATTATGGTGATAGTGGCTGGGATATCGAATACCCTTTGTAGGGCTAGCTTAGCTTAGGGTATTCTGGCTGTCGCTGCAAGCTAAGGAAGGTTAGGAAAGAATGCAAGCAAGGTGATTGGCGACTCGCTTTTATATGTAGAAGTAACTTTGCACACACGCAAAAGAATAAAACTAGCCCAGACTAAATACTTATAGTCCTATTTTTCAGGTTAAAAAAAGAAAATTATAAAGCCAGTAGCAATGGGTTTTGAGCTTCACCTTATACGATGTATTATTCAAATGGTTATACAAGTGAATAAATCTAGATTGTTTTAAAGTAAATAAAATGCAGATTATTTTTTTCGTATAACAGTTATCAATAATAAAAATCCTTATAGTATTCTTATGCCGTTTAACTAAGGTATCTTTTTTCACGATTCTCTTTATTCAAAGTATTTAGGATAACTTTAGGTTTCCTTTTTATTTGATATTATAGGGGCCGTACTCATAGTATTTTATTTTATTTCTGAGGTTAATTTAATAAGAACAGTGAATTGCAAAGCAATAATGAAATAGTATCCCCTTTAGCATTATTTGCTAAATAATTATTAAATTATGTTTACAGCCAAGTTATTGCCTATTATATGGCAGCCAACAATTTAAAGGTTATAAAGTAAACTCATAAAACAATCTTAATTTTTATTTCTCTACGACAAGTAAATATTAGTGATATATTATAGCTTAAGAAGAAGTTAGGTTAGCCACTAACAATTATAAATAAAATCTAGATCCAAAACACCAGCAAATACTTATGTTTGTTCAACTAGTAATAATATAGATGGTAATACGACGATAACCAGTCAACCATGTCTACAGTAGGAAATATTTTATATTACTTTCTTTAAAAATATGAGTTGTTTATGGCTAGTAGAATCTTATTTATTTAGCGATGATAGGGCCCAAATATTTCGATAAAACAAGAATACAGATAATGCAATAAATATTATTATCAGTTATTTTTTAGCAAGTAAACTTTAAATTGATCATTCTCCTTTTGTTCTCTGCCTTAAAGATAGATCTAATGTTTTACGCTTTGCGTAAGCAGTTATGTTAAAGTTAAAATCTCCTTTATTTCTAACAGCCACTAAATGACATGGTTAAGAGTAAGTTTAGGTCTAGGTCTTTAACAGTAAAAGACTTATCTTTAGGTATTATGACAATTTTAATCTTCTCTCGTATTTCCTAAGACTTCCTGTTTAATTCTATAATTCTAAAATTGCTTAAACTACCTTATTTTTAAAAAAAGGGCTAGGCTAATTGAAAACTTCTACGCAAATGGCTTTCACAAGTAGCTCAGCGGCTTCCGTTTCTGTTTTATATTTAAACCTTCCCCCTGCCAGCGACTGCAAATATTACGGCCGCTGTTTGCATGGTTTATATTACTCAACCAGGAATAGCCCTGTTATATAAAATCAATAACTTGGGTCTTTTTTGGCACGTTTTGAGAAAAAATAGGCGATACAGCGCGTGATACACAGAAAAAATATGTGCACATGCAATGTATGTATTTTCACCCACCAAACAAATACCTAAATATCTTTTCTTATACGCCTGCGTGTGAGTAATAGTAAGTAGGCTATCGTGCATTTTTAGGGCTTGTGGTCCTGCTTCTCGCCTGTGTGTTATTTATATTGAGCCATGCTTATTAATTTTATGATAGGGGTTACAAATAATATAAAGGAGACTACCGCTAATAATTATTAAAATAAAAAACTAAAGAATTAGGTTCAATTGGTAGACTCGTTTTGTCTTACACACAAGGATGGTTCGAAGGTCAAAATCCCTTTTTATTTTCTCAATTTTTAATATAGTCAAAGACTAGGACTGGTTTTAGATTGTGAATTTATTACTCTCTTCTGAATCTAACTGCCGTTATTTACTTTCTTAAAGTACGGGGTGGGGTGGTACGCTATCTGTTTGCTCCTTACGCTTTCTACTAACGTCCTTATACCCTTGAGAGACTGGTTCGCTTAATAGCTGTAAATTTAATAGCAAAAACAACTAAAAAAAAGTAAATAAAGATCTTTGCTTTCTATGGAGATTTTTTTATCCAATATCTTGAACCAAAGATATAGATATAAGGGCTGTGTAGGCCTTAACGCTACTAAGCGTGAAAGTAAAAGATCGATTCGTTGGAAATACATACACCTGACAAGTGAATACTGGGTTGAAATAAGTATAATATATAGCCATCCACAAGTATCTAAAATAATATATGAGTTTAAGATTCCTTAAACTATTAATCGGTAAAAGTGTATTCTGGAGTTGAAGAATATTATCATCGAGCCGTTCCAATCGCTGAAGGCATTGCCTGGCTAGCTCATGGATCCCTGCATAAGCTATTCCGTGTACTGTTCCTAGGGTATCGAATTGGTTTATAGTGGCTTGCATGATACCCTTGTTTAGGCCTAGCTTTGTTTTAGTTATGCTTGCTTGGCGGCAAGCTAGGAAGCTAAGGTTGCCTAAAAGGCAAAGGGAATTAGGATCCAGAAAGTAGCTAAAGAAAAAAACTCAATAGGAGTGAGGGGACTCCCACCAAAGCAGTGATTAAGTTAATAACGGAAATATATAATGAAAGGCTAATAACGAGACCAGGGCTTTAATATGTACGAGTTTATAAAGAGAATTGGACCGGAGTTGGTTAAAGGTGGTAAGTTGAATTTTTTAATTAGGTTTGTTAAACACAATCCGGTCGGAATACGGATATCTCAGTAAACGGCTGTTTATATGGGCAGTTGGGCTTTTAAGTAACCTTAGGCTACAGCTTATTCCTATCCCCCTTTAGCTCCTGTATCCCTGTTGTTAGCAGTAAAACATGAACGAAAGAAGGTTAGTTTAATTCGCCGAAAATAGGAAGCTTCCAACTTTCCAAAATCTTGGTTCTTTCAATCACTAAGACTTGCTTGATTTAATATAATGACAGGATAGATATATACACTTAAAACTCCTATTGTTAACGTAATAACTAATTAAAATGTTGCTCGACCCCTATCTTCGAAGAGATCGGGGGGTGGCTAACCATACCACCTGCTAGGCTAGCGACATTTAGCCCACCCTGAGGGGTGCAAGCAGGGGATCCAGGATACTAGAGAAAATTTATGGGTGCAGAGGAATTGTGAGAAGGCTTGTAATGAAATTCCCGTGCAAGGCTGCCTTGGTATCAACTATGAAGAAAATAAGAGGGCAGTTGCTTGGTGTTAGTTATCCTGCATACTGCTGCATAAGTAAGAAGAGTGTTACATTAGTTCAACCTGTTTCACTATCACTACCCCGTATCAGAAGATCAAAGGCATGACTAATTTTTTGCCTGTATCGAAGAGATCAGCAACGCCACTCATATCTCGATAGGGATCGGGGGGGGGGTGCCTAAGGCCAGAGGGAAAACCGTACGAGCTCCTCCCAGAAGTATAGCACAATACAGCTGCACAAATGGAAATAGATTAGTTTTTTATGAAGATTTTTCATAAGTGCCTACACTATCCTTTCTTTATCTTCCTTCTTCAGGTTTTCCACATACCCCTATCACGATAGGGTGCTTAGCCTTCTAGGGTTTACCTGAGCAAACACGTAGTAATATGTATTGATTTTTGGCTGCATCAGCAAGGGATATTTCATTGCAATATCTTTAGTATTTTGCTAATGTATATATTCAACAATTGTATTAATTATTAAAGGGTCGAAGGACTGTTTTACATATAAAGATAATTTTACTGGAAGTTTTATGTTATATTCTTAAGTATTAAGTGTATAATTGCCTAAACATAATACGCAATGTCAAATTATACAAGCGGGGGTTATTGGCTGAGTCGGTTAAAGGTCGCTATTGCCTTAGGGGAGCAAGTTTTTATCCTGTGGTTTCTGATTTCACAGTAACCCGAAATTACAAACCATACTTAGCAACATGTAGAAATACAGGTTTAAAAAAATAAAAGATTGATAATATTACTTGTAATTATATAAGTATATAAGAAACTAGTTGATGGAATTTATCCATGTAATCAAGAAAAATTGATTTTATATCCTATGGCCAGTAAAACTCCAATATTTTTACACTTCCGTCTTGCGTGGAAGGGGGACGTGATTGAAAACCTGGGTTTTATGAACTTTTTTCTAATGCTTAAAAGCTCTTCTATTTTGCAAATTTTAATTAGAATTGTAAACTTTTATTTATACGTATTAAATTTAAATATGTAAAAATGACTTCGGCTGGGGTCTCCAGCCATGACAAATTTTTCATATCTTAGAAATTAAGGGAAGCTGCGTATCCTCCTTGATTTGGTTGCTTTATTTTTTATTTAAAGTCGCAAAGCAAACTTGTTTGGCAATGGCAGAAATGTGGGCGTAACACCTTTGAAAGTTACATAAACGCTCTAAGAGAAATCTACATCTCTAACGGAAGTGAATTGAAATTCTTAGTAAACTTCGGAAAAATAATAACAAAAGAGGTTGCAATGATAACGCTGAGTCGAAAAAGATGATAGCCTAAACAGAATAACGGGTACAAAAAAACTTTAAAATATTGGAACCTCCTCCAAGGTTAAATATGCATACTTTGAGCGTTAGGAAAGTGCCATGGGGGGGAAACTAAACGAAAATATGCAGTTTTATAAGCATCGAAATTAAAACGGGTAACGTACCCTTTTGCATAAGGTCAACCGCAAGTTTAAGTTAGATGCCGAGTCTTATGCGAGTTAAACAGGCCTTAAAAATAACTGAAATCAGTGTCTGAAGTTAGACCGAAGCACGGTGATTTTACCATAGCAGGATATATAAATAAAAAGTGCCGACACGGGGTGGTGGATTGTAGCATAAAAATCTCCCGAAGGACATGTGTGTGAAGGCTTAAGTGAAAGACAACACTGAGGCTGTGATAGGCTGGTAAAAATAAAGTTAGAGCAAGTTTTAAATTAACCCAGTACTGTAGAAATGACTTTTTGGCAATTAACCATCAAATTGACGGAAAACCCTAAAGCAATCTAACCAAGGCAAATGATGGTAACCATAATGTTGCATAAGGTAATGACTCGTGGTAGGTAAAAAACCATAGATTGATAAATTACGTTGTTAATGGAGCGACCGCAGCCACAACCCTATATGGTGGTGCAGTACATCAACTGAAATGTTGGTTCCGCGCTTAATAAATAGTATTAATGGTCTAGTTACGCTTCCAACTAAGCTCCATAATTTTATAGACTTAAAGATATGTCACGAACCCTTGATCTTCGGAACAGATACAGACATAATAAAATACGAAATTTGAAGCTTCCAATAGGTTTCTATAGGATAGGTTTATAGAGAAAGCCATAAATAGTAAATTAAATATAAAAAAAAAAATTGCTTAGCATTGCTTATTTTAATCTCTGCATGGATAAGTTAGATAATTGCAGCAAATAAGAGATGGTAAACTTTTGGGTTACCACATTTTATATTAGCCATAATAGGACTTTTAAAATAAGTAATATCAGTATGTTTAAAGGATGTATACAGAATATTTAACTGCGCAAGCCCATCATGAAAAAAAAAGATATGTTTACATCTACGTGTATTGACACCCGTAATCTCATATAAAAAATAGTTATCTGATCAAAAAATTCAAAATATTTAATGAATTGGGGCTTGCCTATCCCTCTAGGATAGGAAATAATTAGGTGGTATCAATATTAGGCTGGTTTATAATAATTAATAAGAAAAACTTTTACTAATCCCCGGAAGTGGGATATGGTAGCTCTAATAAATTTAACTAAGTGGATTTTAATGATAATTTATGTTAAGCATTCTAACATGTTACGTAAAACACCATCTTCAAACGCGGGCAACGCTCGCCCTCTTTTAACAAATGCATATATGTAAACTTACTCTATTTGATATAGAAATATATTAACTGATAAAAAACTAGTTAATTAAAAGAGAACAATACTAATTAGACTATTATTAAAAGCCACAAAATATAACCCGTACTAAAAAGGCAAATCTTCTTTTCGTAGTGCTATAAACATCACAGAAGAAACTTTTTAAGATTGTTTAAGGAAGAGTAACTTAATAAGAAGCTAAAATCAATTCATCATTGCCGCAACAGGAAAGAATATTACCCCACAAGTATTAGGAGAAATTAAATATCTATAAGCGGAGAAAGGATAAAACTTCAGAAAAACCCGCGCAAAGAATAATAAATCAAGCTATAAGCCTTATAGGGTGTGTAAAGGTCGATTTGTTATATACTGATA
This sequence comes from Ophiocordyceps xuefengensis, assembly GCA_020975735.1. Classification (NCBI taxonomy): domain Eukaryota; kingdom Fungi; phylum Ascomycota; class Sordariomycetes; order Hypocreales; family Ophiocordycipitaceae; genus Ophiocordyceps; species Ophiocordyceps xuefengensis. Next base: position 10,171 of record JACYFI010000749.1, read on the forward strand.
CTAAGGAAAAAAAGTATCTTGTGAATAATTTAACAGCAGCAGCTAAACCACATAGGATGGTTTAGTTAGACACAGAGTTAAAAACTTTGAAAAGTGAAGATTTAAATAAAAAATTTTTCATTATTAATAGGCTAGGGTAGTATTTATTATTTGTAAACCGGATAATATAACTG
>JACYFI010000750.1:0-10782 GCA_020975735.1 Ophiocordyceps xuefengensis
TTTGAATATCATTTATGATTACTGTTAACAATAGTATTGAATTAAGGGGTAGTAATTTTTGCTCCCAACGTAAGAATTTTTATCTTTCTTACTTCATTATTAGATTGCAAATCTCTACACGCAGATTAATTCGAATTTATCTCACGATGTTTTGGTACTTTTTTTTCTCAAAAAAAGTCTAAACGCAGAATAATTGTATCCGTTCAAAAATTAAACATTAAGAATTCGGCCTTTTTAAATCTGCGAGGATTCTAGGACCCGAAAAGGGCCTGGAGGAAAATTTGTACACTTAATTTTTCTTTCTGCCCTTCCTGATCACGCACAAAAAATATTAGGATTTATTTTTAAATAAACATATTATATATAACCATTTTTTACCCTCCCCCTTTTCTACCCCTTAAAACTATGTATGTTAAGGATCAGATCTAAAAAATAAAATAATCTTTTATGCAGTACAATTTTTTTAAACATTTTACTTTAAAAGGAATAGCTGTGCCCAGCACAAAAGGGCTTTTAATATAAACTTAATAAGCTTTTTATAAACTAAGAGCTATGATAAAACTATTAAAAAAAGGTCTATATGTATTTTGGATCTAGTCAGCATTAAGGACCTAATTCGTTTCAGTTGCTATACTAGCTAATAGTTTTTACCTTTTTAGCTACGTTACTATATTGCTACTACCACCAGTAAAGCTGGTCACATTATAACACTAAAAATTTTCCAAATTGAAAATATTAGTGTAGGTAAATCATTTTGGTGGGTTGTGGACAAGTACATTTTTTCATATAAAGTTCAATTTAATACATCCGCCTTAATTAAAAAATAAATATAGGAGGCGCACTTTTGTGTGAGGGGCTCCCATCTAAAAACTAATATAGCTCGTTTGCATTTTCTGATGCATACATGAGGGTAGCACTAAAACAGTATAATATAGTACGATGTGTGGCTATAATTTTTACTTAGGTTTGGACTATTTAAACTTCTGAGATAATTTAGCAGGGCAGGTTGCATCTTCTGGTGAGAAGGGTATGCTGCAGACCCCGCAAAAAATAGCAAATGATTTAAAAATTTTTAGACAAATTTATTTTTAGTAGCGCAGCCTTGCTTCCGCAATAAAATACTAGGGATACGCAAGCTAGGCGCTATAGCAAAAGGCAGTATGCCTAGCCTTTTGCTAGAACTAGCAAAGGGCGCGCTAGCCCATCTCAGAATCGACTAAGACGTTTAAATATAGAAGTATGAACTCCCTGGCCATTGGCTAATATGAGACTTAAAAATTCTTTATCTACAAGCAATTGTTTACCTGCTAGTTCATTTATCAGGAGCAGATTATAAAATTCAACTTTAAGTAAAAGCTTGCTAACCTTTGCGTTATAATCTTTTGTTTCTAGAACAAGACGCATAGCAAGCTTAAGTCTAATATTATTTTAGTTTGTAAAGCTAAAACTTACAATAATGCCGTGAGGTTTAGGTGGGCTGTTAATCCTTCATTCTAAAACCACTGTTAACATTGTTTAAGTTAGGCTTTGAGTATATCTGTATAGAACCCCTGGGTTAACAAGGATTCTCTACCTAGCTACGTTTAACTGTCTATAATTAGTTTGTAAAACAAATGTATATGAAAATAATCAAGCGGCCCTTACACTTACAATTAGACCCTACACCTACTAATTAAATTTCATCCTGAAAATGCCATCACGCATAGTCTTCCTGTTCGTTCTTAGGCAGTAACCTTGTAGCATTTTATATGCTTATTTCGTAAATAACCGATTCTGTGCAGTTTCCACTGCATAGCTAGATGAAAAGCGTAGGTAACCGTTCTTCTTTTATCCAATTAGGAATAATACGTATGTGATCCTTTATAGTAAGTTTACTGTATCTAATAAGTCTTAATAGTTATAGAGCGGTCTTTAATTAAGTTCCTTTTACAAGAGACTACTACACCCCTTAGGCACGTCTTTTAATTCAAACTGCCTTATTAACTAATTGTAAACATATACCCCCCTTTTCTTAAATATAGCTAAGAGTTATTTCAGACTAAGTTTTCTGTACCATAGGATTATTTCATGACCTTTTCTATCTTTATTCAATGTGGATAAACTTCCTGTAGGATCTTCTTATTAAACATCGGATTAAAATTGGCTAGTTTATTTTTAGATTTATTTTTATAAATTACGCCAGGACTCTTCTGCGAAAAATTTTTTATTCTTCCCTACGCCGAACTTTTTCATAGCATAAAAGCGGAAAACTAAAGTCAAGCTTATCTTAGTAGTTACAGAAAAGGTATGTCTTTTTACGGAAATTCGGATATAAGTCCTTGTTTAGGACTCCTTTTGAGTCTTTAAATTCCATACGTAGATCTGCGCCAGGGTTGCAATTTTAACGGTTTTATCTAAATAAATATGTATAGTTTTACAATTAATATCTTGCTTATATGTGTACTTATTTTACCATAACCCATATTAAAAATAATTGACGCTTGTCTGGGCTTAACAAAAAAAATTGATAGCTTTGCGCTCCATACTTCAAATAGACCTAGATATATAATATTATCTGGCCTAACAACAAAAAGGAAAGGATTTAGTGGTATTAGCTAAATCCAATCCGTTACTACTATTACCGTCAACGCTATTTTTATAAGAGAAATAACCACCCTTTATTTTTCTCGAGCCTTCCGCTCATTAATTAGTTTCTCTCATAAAATGATATTAAATTTGGGAGCATCGGTGTCAAATAACTAAGGCTCCAATTTGTTACTGAAAAAAATTGGAGTGTTTTAAGTTTCACAGTAATTAAACTTATTAATTATTTACTGCTTTTTTTTCCATATTTTTCTACCTTGCCTTACAGGCCTAGAAAAATCAAAGTCAAAAAACATTGGTCATCATTAACTTGGATCTATGTCCGGAGTAATAGTATTTAGTTTGGTAGAAATTGGGTGCAAAGGGCAGAATTTGTTAGAATAATTTTTGGTGCGCAAGTATCCACTTTTATGAACACTCACTAAAACGTCATATTATTATATTTATAGAGCTAAATCGAGTAATAGAGGGAAACTAAAGTACAAGTTTGATTACATACTCACTATGTATTAGGATATTCTTTAAACTTTTTAATTACAACACTATAGTCTCTAGGACCATTTAAAAATATGAATGTGACCATATTTATTGATAGGTTTCCTGCTAATGTCTATTTATACTGACCTAATTTAGAATGAGGGTTTCTACATATAGTTTTAGTTAAATTTCAATATACCCTAATGAAAAAAGGCATCTTGGCCAAAAATGTGGTTGAGGGAAAAAAGTAGGATTAACACCTATAAATAAAAGATCAAAAGTTGTGTCCTTAGCTAGAATAAGATGATAATTTAGACCTAACAGTTTTAGGAGATTTCAGAAAATCACCCTGAAACATTGCAAACGGTCTCCCCATAATACAAACTGGGAATTGCAAAGTATATTTAATGTCACCGTTTAAATTTTAATATGTAGTCAAAATTATCATTTGTTGAGTTGCGGCTTCCAGACTGTAGGTCAACATAAAGCACCCCCTAAAGTTGCCTAAAAAGAGGGGAAAATGGCTTGAAGCTCTAATAAATTTACTACAAGATTTCTGTATACTTCCCCTGGGCTATAGTTTTTCGTCTAATTAAGAGGGATAACCGAACACCGTAAATTGTAATCTCTTTGGTTTTTAAACCTTTTTTTTCCTTATTTCTACGTATTATGAACTTTATTTATTATTTTTCAGCAGGGTTTTATATTATTGTTTCTCTAAAGTTATACCTACTTTTTATTCATAGCATGTATGTATGTCGTAGAACCACCAACTGCCAGAATTAACGTTATTATTAAAAACTTTGATTATATCAACTATTACTTTCTACAATAAACCAAGTAATTCAATCAAGATTTTAACCTCTTAGCACAACGGGACATACTCAACCATCTCTTATTTGAATATGAATTCTTAAGGGTAATTAGCTTTGACCTTTACAGGAAGAAAAAATAGTAAGTTATCAACCTGCAAGAATAAATAATTAGCAAACTTATCTTTTTAAACCCAGGGATAAAAGGACCCTTTCAGGTAAAAACTTACAGGGTCCGTGTACCTTTTCGATCTATTCTTTCTTATTCCTCCGGTCAAATACTTAAAACGAGGTAGACTTTGCTGCAAGTCTAGGCTGATACCCACCGATCGTATGACTATAGTAGGTCCTTGAATAAGATCAAACCTTTCTGAAACTTCACAGATAGGCCGCCTCCCGTTAACACTGGAACCGGCTTCCTAAAGATTTACCCATGAAATCTTTTGAAGATATTGAGGAACACCGTATAGGGTGTGCCTACTATAAAAAGAATATTTATTTTTAGTGCTGCATAGGACCCCGAAAGTAGCCCCCCTCTAATTTTTTCTATCCAATCGCGTTTCCTATACTATTTCAGGATAAGGATTGACATTAACGTATTTTTTTAGAGCTATAGGGGTTGCTTTGTCTTTTAAGTTATCTTGTTTATTGGATTTAAAGATTAAATCTAAAGACTTTTTTATTACTTCTTATTAATCTTTTCAAAAGATATTGGATTGTCACAGGGAAAAATCTTTTCTTACTCTTTTTTTATATTATTTAAGCTCTTTGTTTTAAATTTTCTTTTTTGCTGACTCTTTGTAATGCCTGTTTCAAACTCTACTTTATTCTAATTGATCCTTTTAAAGATAAAATCTTTTGCTTTTTTCTATAATATATTGCTGGTTTTCATTTTCTACTAATAGGCCTAAATAGGGATGTTGGTGGCACTAGGCTCACACAAAATCAATATTTAAATCATTAGTTATTTGATTTATCATTTGTATTTTCTAGTTAATTTTGTTTCATCGCCTGAAGCTTTTTTATTTATCTCTTTATAATTCTATTGTGCAAATAGTTATCTAGTATTTTAGGATTTTTTAGGGGGGTTTTATTATTTGAAAAAACCCATCTTTTAATACTAACTCTCATACTTCTTCTTAAAACCTTTTTTTTATTACTCCAAGTCATTATGCTCAACTTAAATGATTATAATTCATAGGGATAAAAAAAAGAATTGACCAATTATAGTTGAAAATATAAATAACAAGCCCTATAATAAACATTTTAAAGTGAATAAACATAATTTTAAGTGATTTTTCTTGAATACCCTTATTTTTTAAAAATCATGAAGTTATATAAATAATCCAGATATTAATAGCATGTCGAACAAAAATTTGATTACTAGTATATAAATAAGTAAGCTATTCACTAACCTATTCACTTAACTTACAAGTATAAAAATGTACCTATATATACCAACTACATAAAGGCTTCTATTTTGTATATTTTATTTACTGATTCCCTGCGTAGCAAGCGAGGGGTGGGCTTCACTAAGGGTCTTCGGGAAGGGATATGAAAAATTCGCGCCACGCACATATAATTTATCAATCTAAAATAATTCCGCTTTGTTTCGGAGTTCGAAGTCGAACCCATAAATTTCATTTTGTACCATTGTATTCCTATGCGTGTCCAGAGGTCAGCAAGGCTTGCCGCCTTCAAAGAAAAAAAAATTTATAAGCAGCAAATAATTTATGCGCTAGAAATGTGTAAACGTAATTATTAAGGGCAGTTTGCAAGCGAAGCAGTAGATAAAACATCGCTTTAGCGATAATATTTAAAAAAAAAATAGGCACAACTTCGATAAAATCATTAAATACTACTGAATATCATTTAATATAAGCGGCAAGTGCCCCTGCTTATTTTGGACTTATATCTCCATTTTAAAGAGGTGCAGGTGATAACACGCAATTTTGAATAAAAGAAAAACCAGTTCCATGGAAAGAATTTCGGTGATTCAATTTCATTGTTAAAAAAAATATCTGGAAATAAAATTTTATTTATTAAAAGGGTATCAATTGAAATATTTCCAATTCGACGGATAGATAAAAATTTTTTTTTTAAACCTTACTCTTATAAAACTTATAAAATCAGAAGTTATAATCTATTAACACCATTAAAATACTCATACAACTGTTCATGGCTTATAACTGATGAAATTAAAAGGTTAATATTATTTGAAGATTTATACTATTTTGTGTATATGGTTTAAAAGTAGGGTATTTAATCATTAAAGGATAATTTAGTATACTAAAATATATGCTAACTTGTAGAATTCATTCAATTCTATTTTACAAAATAAAAATTAAAAAAACTATAGACGCTTTTTGCATCAATATAATCCGGGAAAATAAGAAATTCAATTACCTGTTAGTTTTAATCAGGTTTAACTGCAATCTATGTTATTATAATACACACTTTTTCTAAACTATTCACACTAATTCTAAAATTATACCGCTTTTTAATTTAATTAAACTTAAAATAAATCAATATTATTTTCATTAGATACTATATTCATGGTAAGAATAAATTTATTTTTTATGTCTGATTATTTTTAAACCCCATATGTAAAAGTGTTTGAATACGTGTTAAAATTCTTATAGCTCTACTTATGCAAGTATTCGAATAAGTTTTTTAATCACTAATTTTATTAGAAGAAGATTTTCCATTAAATCAAAAATTCTTCATTTCGCATCTATTATTATATCACGGCTAATCAGAATAAGAATTTAGTATTTAGTTTGTTATCCTTATTTATTAGTATGTATAGATAACCCTTTTAGTGCGCGTGGTTCAGCGCGAGCTTTACTTTTTTCTTGTGTGTATGTTCCACGTTCGCTGGTTCAAGTACTGTAATTTTATTGCATTTATATTAATGATAAACAAAATGCAAGAAGAAATAGTTTAAAGAAAAGGCAATTAAATGTTGAACGCTATAGTCTCTGAGAAATTCCTTTATAGTCTGTTCGCGATTGTATATTAATATTAGTTTTTTAAGTTTAAGATATATAATAATTATCATATTCAACTGTTTAATAGAAAGATTAAAGCTTCACTTTAGATCTAGCTAAAAAATACGTAGATAATTATATACTAAATAGTTAAAAATTAACCCCACGATATAGGTTTCCAGCATATAGGTCAAATTGCTAGAATAGATGAAGAAATAACTCGGCCCCATTGCAGCAACTACGGTACGTAAGGTCTAGTAAGTTGCTCAATACTTTACATACAACACTGCTCACGCAGTGGATCGGCTCTAATAACTTATCTAAGATTTAACTTTAATAAACTTTCGATTGTCTAACCGGTTTAGTTCTCTTACGGATCCGATCGATAATAAAATTGTGGAATTTTAGTTACTTTTTGGTTTACACGGTATTCCCTTAAATGGGTAGGGTATCATTTACAACACCCTTACCTCTTTTCCCGCATTCAAGAAAAACTAGAAGGGTTCCACCGTTACAGAAAAATATAAAATATATATATTTACACCAAAAACGTATGGAAATTTTTCCGGCTAATGACCCAGCAAGAACTATACTTAAAGAAATTTTGTTGGATATTTTTCTAAGACCATCGAACTTTTCCCCTAACAAGTGGATAGTTAGTACAATGTGCCCACTCATTTTTTGCTAATGCACTATTTCTTGGTGTATACCTTTCTATAAAATAGAAGTTATCATAAAGGGTTACGAACTTTGTTGGATACTTTCAAATACTTTTCAATAAATCATTAAATAACGTCGAATTTTGTTTCTTATTGAGAAGAAAGAATTTGGCTCGGATCTAAGAATAGAAACAACAACACCTTCCGTTCTAATAAAACCAGATAATTCAAGGCTTTAAAGTAAGTAGGTGCTCCTAAAAATTAGCCAATTTAGAAATAGCATATTGCTCTTTAATTTAGTTTCCTTACTTGGATAGTTAATTTTTTACTGAAGTTCTAGTTAAACATGTTATTTAAAATGAGTGTGCCAGATTTTTTTTGAAGTAAGGAGGATAAAAATATCAAATATTTTTATCATTTCATAAAAATTTCTTCCTTTTTTTAACAACCAAATAAAACCGATTCACGTCATTTCCAGTAATCTTTAAACAGTTCCACTACTAACTTTTAGCAATATCAACCAGGTATAAATAAATTTAGATTTCAGGTTAAGATATTTTAGAATAACTACTTCTGTAATTGTAAGGGCTGTTTACGTAAGAATGGTTACTTGAATACTACCGTCCACCGTTCCAATTAGACCCTACCACAAAAATTTTTAGATATGTTTAAGTTATTGTTTAGCTAAATCATATAACTGAAAACTTATTCCACTAAAGACTAAGAATTTTGGCTTATCCTGTCGTGTTCATAAAAAATTGTAATACTTAATCCTTAAAATTCAACTGTATCGTGGAATGCTATATCTAGTGAACATTCTGAGCTAACACAACTCCCACACTTTACGAAAAAAATTACAATTAATTTAATCTTTACATAACTAAATAAATATTATTTTGTAATTTCTTGATTTTATGCACTTTTCTTTAATAGTATTGTTGTTTTAGTTTTAAGTATATTAGCTCCTTGCCTGGTTACCTCTCATCGTACTTGACTATTAAAGTTTAATATCCGATCGTTAAAACGAATATCGCTTTTTTAAAGGCCTACTCTTTTGTTATGTTAATCTATCCAATTTTTTACATTATTAGGAAATTTCAGTCTTATTTATATTTAGTAGTCCTTCAATAATACTTCGAGATATAGGCTCAAATACCATTCACCTCCTAAATAATGTTATTTTCTTCAAAATCACATCTACAATGAGCGTGATTAGATTAATTAATTTGGCTAAAGTTAGTTAAAGGATGGAAATATAACTAATACTCTTCTATAAAGAAGTTAAATATACATACACGGATTTATAGCAAACTAGCCTTCTAATCATTCTTCTGCTGTCTCTCCTATGAATAATGGTTTTTGTCGAAGCATAAAGAATGGATTATTCTCTCTATGTTAACACGTTTTACTAACTATTAGGACCCTTTTAGTTTGTGTAAAAACGAGTGTACTTTATTCTTTAGCTAACAGAAGATAACAGTTTTTTAGGTTTCTTCTTGTATGTCCCAAACCCGTCGAGGGATTACCTTTGTTTCAGTAAGTTAATTAGTAAGGATACTACAATTTGTTAACTAAAGAAAGTTCTCTCTTATTCTAGGTAAGTTTTTCAAGTATCTCCATATTGTTAATATTTAAAGTGAGGGAAATTATCTTTTATCGTATTTAAGAGAAACTTTTTTTATAGCATAATTAGCAGTTGTTGTCCCTTACTCTTTTAAAAAGGAAGTATTAGATAGTTTTCCCATTCTTATTAGGCTAAAGTAAATAGATCTTCCTATGTTACGGGTTATTTAATTATTTAGTTAATACAATAACTAGCTGATTTATCTTTAGTTCTTGTTTCAATATTAAAGCTCTCCTTCTTTTCCAAAATTACTATAATTTTGTAGGTTTAAACTGCTTTTGGCGCTAAACTCTCTTTTTGTCGGTCAGAGTTAAGAGAACTTGTGTACGTTACATTTCTCTGCAACGTGAATTAATTTATATTTTATTTCATTGGGACTATACTTCATTACTAGAATAGGATTAACTTTTAATGAGATAGTGTGGTAGTCTCTAAGGATCCTTTACTTATAGAAATTCATTCTGTTGAGATTCCGCTGTTGTCAAAATACAATATTGGTACCTATTCTTCGTTTAGAGATTAAATTAGTAATGCCAACTTTGTTAGAATTTCCAGATATAGTAATCTTTAAAGGAGGCTAAGTTGGATTTTTCAACCCTCCGATTTTAAACAATAAAGACGGAAACCTAATGAAAATACATTGAAGGTGTGATTTAATTAGACCACCGTAGCACGTGTAGCTAACCAAGAAAAAATTTTATCCCTGATAGGAACTGCAATAAATTAAGTTGCAGCTGTAAAATAAGCTCTAGTCCCAAAAAGGAAATGTATTCATAAGTTAATAAAAATAGAGGTCGGGCCAACATAGGTAGGCTTTTATCAGGAAACCGAACAAACACCCCCTAACTTAAATTTCATAACTGTTTTGAAAACCATTTGTTGTCATGTAAATATGATTCTATCCTGGTTGGTTGATCCCGTTAATCCCCTTATCTTTGCATGGTACCCTAAAGGTGAAACATCGGTAGCCTGGCTACGTCTAGGCAGCTGGTCCTGAAGCCTTCGGACCTAAATATTGTACTATGCATACTCAGGATAAGCTAGGGTGAAAAGCAAGCGGATCGCTAATACCCCCCTATAGCGTTTAAGGAAGCTGTATTATTTAATGCTTTCTTGCAAATGTTTTCTGTGTTTTTATTTACTGTTTTTAGTACTATTGTGTTGCAGTGCCTTGGATATTTTTTTATTTTAGCCATGATAACGTAGCTTGGCACTAAAAAAAAAAATAAGGAACTCCCCCTACTAAGCTTAATCGTGTCTATGTTCCCCGACTCTCAAGGATAAGTTTTGCACCTCTGTTAGTGGCGAAAAGTGAAAAAACTAAGAAGCCGAGCATGGCAAACTTTTCTATTGCTTGTGCACAACGAAAAGATTCGGAGTGCGGAGTATAAACACACGCTGGCTAGTTCTTATCTATTGTGCGCCGTTGTGTATTGTTTTTACAGCCCGCTAATAAGCAGATAAAATAAATAACTAGGACAGCAGCCTGGGAGCAACAAAAAAAGTTTTCTTTTTTTTTTCTAAATCTTATTAATTTCATGCGTACTGTTCCTGAAGTTCCTTTTAAGTGGCAATACACTATAAATTTCTTTTTATACCTTTGCTTTTGTAATCTTACCTTCTCTACAATCATTCAT
>JACYFI010000719.1:0-13113 GCA_020975735.1 Ophiocordyceps xuefengensis
TGAGGTCAACCTTTAGAGGGGGCATGATTATTTAAATAGTTTCTAGTAAATGCATCAACCATCTCCTTCCAGAACAACCTTTTATGCCAGATCATTCTACAATGTGAATCCTAAAGGTAACCACTTTCCACACCAACCGAGGATTGAAGCTGATTCAAACAAATTCACAAAGTGTCAATCTAATCCTGCATGAAATTAGAATCTAAGGAGGGCTTTGCGGCTAGCAATTTGATAATCATGCCGCGAGCAATAAAAGGAGTTAAAAAAGAGGAAGATGGAATCTGATTCTGATGTGATATGACAATGAAACGTCGAAAGATAGAAGATAAACAATAGTATAATGTGATAAAACAGGCTTATAATAACGATAATTTCGAATCCTAAAGATTTCTGAGTGGGATTATTGATGTAGAATTTCAAACATTGTGCGACTCATACTATTATAGCCAATTCAATTGGATTTCATAATTAAAATTATTATTACTATAAAGACAGCTTGCTAATACCGTAGGACCTCCATTTGTTATTGCGCTTAAGCAATATACCAAATTGACACATAAACCTAACTCAATATTTAAGCCCACATAGAATTTAGTATAAATTTTAAAGATATTATGATGTATTATAAGGGGTCAATATAAAATTTTTAGTTTGTGGTTGGTAGGTGAAAAGTGCATTAACATGCGTATCCATACCTTACTATATCCCCGTTGCTGCGGCAACTAAAAGCTGAAGGGGAGCTAGGTTAAGATAGCTCTGTCGTTATGGTTTGTGTCACGCAACTATAATTAGGAAACGTAAAAATATGTTTATATGTAGCCTAAAGGGTTCAGCCTTCTACGGTTGGACCTTTCTACTTCGCACCACATCGCCTTTATCTATAACCCTTCTGTTCAGGATTAAGAAGCACAAAAAAACTAAATTAATTTAACTCAATAAAATAATACAGCTTGGTTATTTTAACGAGATTTCACTCTTTCACCTTTATACTATAAACGATTTGTTGATCGTGGATATTAATATTAGATGTCCATATGAGCTTCCGCTGATCCGTTAACTTTGTGCGAATCCGTAAGTTAAGGGAAAAGGCGCTTCGCCGAAACTAACAATAATAATATCGAGACCAAATTACAAATTAAAATTATTTTAAACGGCTAGAAGTTTAATGATAGGAGCCTAAGATTCCGCGAATCTGGATTTGTAGGTCTAGTTTTGACTAGCGCCGCGTTTCATTGACTTATATAAAGCCCCTTCTTGGCGAAGGAGCCCCTGTAGTGGGACTTATGAAATAAGAGCTCTGTGAGAAATTTTCCTTACATAATTTTTACTAACTTATTGTAAGTAGGCGAAAGGCCATCCTTTTTTTCATTTGATTCTTATATGCAAGCTACGCTTAGTTAGTAAAAAAATTTACAAAAAATACGTCCCAAACTGAACCAAGGACAGTACACTAAAGAATTTGTAGACTTTCTTGTTCCCTACAAAGGGTGGAGGAATTTGTAATGATTATTTCCTATCCCAGAGGAGGGGGTGCAATGATTGTCAACTAGCCAACCAGCCCAAGGGAAGAGACTAGTGCGGAACCTCCTTACCTGGAACCGTTCCCTAGGATATGAAAATTGGTTATATGGCGTGGCCTATCGACACCCTTTGTAGGCTAGCTTCCGATGTAAGTTACTTCTTGACTGTGCGGCCCAACCTAGGGAAGGTAAGGATGCAGCGCAAGGGGATTTAGGATGCTTATTATGTAGGATAAACTTGCACAACCACAGAAAAAATAATAAAGGAGTGTCAGGTATAAATATTTTAGTCCATTTTTAGGTTTAAAAAAAGAAATAAAGCCAGTAGTCAAAATGGGGTTTTTGATTCATTTCGACCTTATACATGTATTTTCCTAATGGTTATTACGTAGAAATCTAGGGATGCTTTTAAGTATTAATTGCATATTTTTGGTTACTAACTGTTATAAATTTAATATCAAAATCCTATCGCATCTCTTATTGTCTTTTAAAGATTAGGATTTATTTGCCATCTATTTCACTTTATTTAAGATAGTTATTGGATTTAAACGTCTTTATGGGTTTCATCTTATTTATTTGTATATATAGGCGCCCGAATATATTAGTTATTTTTTATTATCCTGATGTAATTACATATTAAGAATCAAAGTGAAATTTAGCAAAGGCAAATATTGAAAATTGTTATCCGGTTTAGCATATTTGTACAAAAATATTATTAATATTATCCATTACAGCACCATCAATTGCCTTACCAATATGGGCAACAATTAATGTTAACTAATAAGTAAAATAACAGTCTATTTATTCCTTTCAATAAGCCACAATATTAGTGATATTTATAGCTAAAGAAGAAGTTAAGTTACCACTACATTGTAAATTAAAAATCTTTGAGACGAAACCGCTTAACGTTATGTTTGTTTTACTAGGGTATTGAAATTGAGATGGTAAATATTGTACAGAAAACAAGTCCATGGTCTTACAGTGAGAAAATATATTTTATAGCTTGCTTATAATCTATGATTGTTTTATTGCTAGTTATAATCTTATTTATTAGCGATGATAGGTGCCAATAAATAATTACGATAAAAACAAGATACAGATAAGCAACTAAGTTATATAGTTATTTTTTTAGCAAGCAAGCTAATACAATGGAATCATTCTCTTTTGTTCTCTGCTTAAAATAGATACTTATGGTTTAGCTCGCTTACATGTTAGCTAAATTAATATCTACTTGATTTACTACCCAACTAAATACAGTAAATACAGATGGGGGTTTTTGGTCCTAGGTCTTAATCCAGGTAAAGAACTTTCAACTTGTAGGTTATCCATTTATCTTTTTCCGTGTATTTACAAAAGAATTCCTTGTTGTAACTTATATTTCTAAAATGGCCGTTAAACTAACTTTCAACTAAAACAAAGGCTCAGCTAATATAATTCTACGCAATGGCTTATCACAGTAGCGCGCTCTGTTGTCTATTATGTATTTTAAGGCCTCATCCCTGCGCGATCTGCAAAAATAGGGGCTGGGCTGGTTTAATGCTGTGGTTTATATACTTCAAGCAAATTTAACCCCTCGTTTATAAAAATAACTAAGCGATTGGCGCTCTTTTTGCACGTTTTTAAGGGAAAAAAATAGGAACCAGCGCGTGATTACTAACAGAAAATATGTTGGATGCATGTATGTATTTTTCACAAAACCAAACAATAGACAAATATCTTTTCTTTAACCGCTGCCGTGAGCGGTAAATAGGTAAGTAGGGCTTCGTGTTTTGACTCGGGTCCGTGCTTCTCCTGTGTAGTATTTATATTAAAGCACTTTCTCTATTTATTTTATGGAAGGCACAAATAAATATAAGGAGTTTTACCGTAATAATTATTAAAAATATAATAGAGAAATTAGTTACCAAAATGGGTGAACGTTTGTCTTACGACACGAAGATTTAAAAGGGAGTTCAGAATCCCTTTTATTGCTTCAAATTTTTAAATATAAGTCAATAGATCACTGTTGATATTTTGGAATATTTTATACTCACGGTGATCTAATCGTTTATATTTCTACAGGTTACGGGGGTGGGGTGGTACGGCTCTTTTTTGCTGGCTACGCTTCTTTCTAAAACCGTCTTATACCCTCTTGAGAAAACTGTTTTCGCTTAAAAGTGTAAAATTATAAAGCAAAACAATTAAAAAAAAAAATAGATCTTGCTTCTAGGGAGCTTTTTATCAATTCTTGAACCAACGAATTATAGATAGTAAGTTTGTAGCCTTAGCTACTTAAAGGTATTTAAAAAGATCGATCGTGAAAATACATAAAACACATGTAGGAATAACTGGGTTGAATAAGTAGTATATATTAGGGCAATCCACAAGGTATCTAAATATATATAGTAATAAAGATTTCCTAACTTGCAATCGAAAGTGAGTTTTTTGATATAGAATATCATCAGGCGGTTTTCGATTGCTGAGGAATTAGGCCTGCCTATTCTTGATCGCGTGCCCGATAAGCATCCTTGAACCGTTCCTTAAGGAATATGATAGTGGTTATAGGGCGGTGGCGAATCAGAGTACCCTGGTATGGGCTAGCTTTCGATATAAGTTATTTCTTGCTGGTGGCGTAAGCTAGGAAGTAAAGTGATGCAAAGCAATGGGGATTAGAATTAGAAGTAAGCGGTAAAAGGAAAAAGATTAAGGGGAGGGAATCCAAACCAAAGCAGGATTAAGTTTAATAAAAGGAAATAACGAAGTTATCAAGGACAGGCCTATTAATATTGAGTTAGAGAAATCTGACCGAGGGTTTACAGGTGGGTAAGTTTGGAATTTTATTGAGGTTGTTTAAACCAAATCCCGTCGTATCGGATATTCTCGGTTAAGAGGCTGGTTTTTATATGGGCAGCGTTGGCTTTTAGGTAACTAGCTACAGCTTTATTCTGCCCTTTAGCATCGTGACGCTTGTTGGTACAGTAAACATAAAAGGTGTAGTTTAATGTGTAAGAAGTAGAACGCTTTCACCTTCAAACATCTCTATGGTTCAGAAAATCCAAAGTACTCTGAGTTAATAATGACAGTAGATTACAGACACCTTGATAATCTATGGTTAACCGTTATTTAAATAATAAAACGTTGGCATTGGCCCCCTATCTCGAAAGAATCGGGTGGCAAGCCATACCCCCCTTGTAGGTAGCCACAATTTAGCCTCCCCGTTAGGGTTGCAAAGAAGGCCAATGGGTCATGATTTAGAAAAAAATATGTTCAAAGAAGATTGTGAAGCCAGGCTTGTAAATGTAATCCGTCAATGCGCGTGGCTAGGTACTAGAAAAATAAGGAAGTGGCTAGTGCTTGCGCTGCTTTTAATCCTTGCATACCTGCTGAAATAGTAGAGGAGATGGACATTTAAGTTACTGTATCCCACTATCACCTATCGAGTAAGCAATACATAATTTTCCGTATCGAAGAGATCAGCCCACCTGCCACTCATAATCTCCGGAAAGATCGGGGCGGGGTGCAAGGCAAGACGGGAAAACCGTACGAGCTACTCAGAAGGTATACACAGGTTGCAGCTGCACCAAATGGATAAATGTATTTGATTCAAATGAAAATCTATCTAGGGCTTTAAGCTATCTCCTTGGCTTTATTTCTTTCAGGTCCACCATACCCCTAACTGCGATTAGGGTGGCTTTGCGCCTTTCGTTAGGGGTTCTGAAGGTAAAAACCCTAGTATTATTATATTTTTTGTGCTGCTAGCCAAGATTATTAGTAAATTCATTACTTTAGTCATTTGAAAGCTTTATCATATATTTTTAACAATGTGTATAACTAAATAAAAGGGTCGAAGGTTGGTTTCTAACAATATTAGATGATAATATTAATTGAAGTTAGTTCTATTTTATAATATTATTGTATAATGCTAACCACTAATACGATGCCAAGACCACACGGGTATATTGGCTTGGGGGTGGTAAAGGCTCCCCTTGGGAGATAGGTTTCTGTTTTCGATTCCGAGTAACCCGAAATATTCAATACCTTTACTTTAGTACATGTAGAATCATTTAAATACGAAAAGTAAGAAGTATTGACTCTTTGTAATTATTAAAGTTATATAAAGAAATATTCTGGAATATTTGCCATTGTTCCAAAAGAAATTATTTATACCATAGGAATAAAAATCTGCATTATTTTTTAAAACTCCGGCTCTGGGTGTAAAGGAAGATTAAACTGGGTCATAACCTTATTTCTAGCTAGAAGCTCATATGTTTGAAGTTTATTTAGATTGTAAACTTATTTATTTAACTATAAAAATAATATGAAAAATTTTGCTCTTGTGGGCTCCAAAGCACCATGCACAAATTTCTTCATATCTTAGAAAATTTAAGTGAGCCGTGCTTCTTTTTCTGATGTTTGCTTATTTGTTTTATAAAGTAGTCAAAGTCAACTGTGGGCGATGCGAATATTGGGGGAACTTGCCTATAAGTTACAAAAGCCCTAAGCAGGAGAAGCTAATCTCTAAACGAAGTGAATTGAAAAATCTCTAGTAACTTCAAGAAAATACTCAAAAAGAATTCTATGAATTAACGTGAGTGAAATAAGAGCTGAGCCTTATATAGTAGAACCGGTACAATAAACTGTTTTTAAATTTAACGGGAGGGACCTTTCTAAAGGGGCCTAAAATTATGATACATTGTGGGTATAGTGAAAAGTACCGATGAGGGAAACCTAAACGAAAACAAGTTAGGTTTTATCCAGCAGTTCGATACAAGAAAAGAAACGTACCTTTTGCGATAATGGGTCAGCAAGTTTAACGTTATGATGCGAGCATATGGTAGTTAAACTGGGCGTTTGAAAAGTAACGGAACAGTGTTCCATAAGTTTAGACCCGAAGCACGTGATTTTACCATAGTTAGGGATTATAAAAAGTCCAACGGTCTGGATTTAGTCATAAAATCTCCGAAGAAACGTGGTAGGGTGGAGGAGAAGACAACACTGAAACTGTAAAAGCTTGGTAAAGAATAAAAGATTGTAAGCAATCTTTTAAATCGCCCAGTAGTTGAAATGAACTTTTGTCAATATCCATCAAATGAAGGGAAAACACTAAAGGCAATCTAGACCAGCAAATATGGTAACACTATTGTAGGCCACGGGTAAGACTGCGTAGTTAAGGTAAAAAAACTTAATGATGTAACGTAGCTATGGTGGCAATCCGCAGCCGCAAAACACTATAAGGGCTGAGTTCCCATCGACTAAATGTTGGTTTGGCTTTATAATTATAATGGCTAGCTTGCCGCTTGCAGATGCTAAATGCTCATAATTATAAGGCTTAAGAATTAGCAGACCTTTTTTGAAGGGAGTAACAGAATTAAAAATACGAATTTAAGCTCAATAAGGTTGCTTTATGTATTCAGGTTTTATAAGCAAGTATAATAGTAAGTTAAAATATAAAAAAACTTTCTTAGCCGATGTCTTATTTTACTCTCCTGACACTGTATTAGGATAATTGCCTCAGCAAAGGAAGACGTTAACTTGTTGGGTTAAACACATTTTTATTATTAGCCATAATAGGTTTAAATAAAAGTAATTAGTAATTTAAGACTGTATCACAGACTAAATTAAGGCGCAAAGCTTCAATCATGAAAAATAAAAGATACTTACACTTACAGGATTATGACACGCCGTTAAACTCATGTCAAAAAGTTACTGGATAAATACAATATTAAAGGATGGGGTTCGCGCCTAATTCCCCTCCCGGAATAGATATTAAGGTGGTTATAATTCTGGATTTAATAATATTAATAATAAAAATTTACTAATCCACGTGATGGGAATATGTCTAGGCTTCTATATACACTTTAACTAATAGATTTTATTAGATATTAACTAGGCTTAAGATTTTCACTTTACGTAAAACAACCTCTTCACGGGCGCAAGGCAGCAGTCTTTTTTTAAATATGGGATATATATGAAGACTTTACCTTTATTGATATAGGAATATATCTACTGATAAAGAACAAAGTTAATTAAAAAAGAAGAAATAAATACGGTATCTAGTCTTTTTAAACCGCACAATAAACCGTACCTAGAAAAGGGCAGATATCTTTTCTAGGCTTTAAAACATGGCAGACATGAAACTTTATAGTTATTTTTATAGAATGGGGAACGTATACCTTAAGAGGAAGCTAGAAATCCATAGATTTACTATTTGCACAATCGGAAAGAATATACCAACAAGCTAAATTAGAGAATAAAATGACTCTACTAAGCGAAGGGTTTTAACTTTCAGAAAAACACGCGCAGAAGATAGCTAAATCCAGCTAAAGCCTCTATAGTGTAGTAAAGGTCGCGTGTTTTAAACTGGATACCCTAAGGAAAAAGCATCTTCTTGGTAATTAACACAGCAGTAAAGCACATAGGTGGTCTACTAGACCCTCAGCGAGTAGCTTAAAGCTTTAAAAAAAGTTGGACGATTAATAAAAAATATATCTTACTTAAAGCAGGAGTAGTATAAATTAGTTTGCTAAACGGTCTAATAAAAAGTATATATAGTTAAACTTATTATTCTAGGAGGAGAAGCACTTCAGGTTTACCAGGAGCCCTTTGGCTATTAATAATTGTCATAATACATATAAAGAAATTGATCGGGTAAAAGAAAGAGATTGTTTCTGGGAAACCCTATAAAAGTAGGCAATTTTTAAAGTAAATACTATAGCAGGTAACAATAATTTATCTCAGACAAGGAGTGTAAACCGGTTTGATTTCCTTCAAAATTCGGGGGATCATGAAGAATTATCAGTGAGTATGTGACCTCGGTAATGGCCAAAGAAATATCCTTGGAAATATAGAATCAGAAGATAACGGTTTGAAAGGTACAGCCTTTTTTGTCAGAAGGAACTTCTGCAATTAACCCATGCAAAATTGCGGGAACGTCCTAAAAAGCCAACCATAACCCAATAAGAGTAGTAATACATCCTTATGGCTCATGTAATGTCTGGGGGTTTAAGGTACAAAATCACTGATTGATAAAAAATGGGGTTAATCCGCAGCCAGCACCTTAAGGTGGCAGTTCAATCGAACAAATTTGTTTGGCTATATTATAGTTATATAAATATTTAGCTCAGAGTATAGTCAGGACCTCATTCGGCAAGAATGCAATGGCATCAAATAATATTATTCTTCTCAAAATTGAGTTTTACCGATTAAAATGAATATTTACGTAGTTACAAAGAAAACAACAACATTATGAGAAATGATATTTAACACTCAGACCTCTTCATAATAGTTTAAAAATTATTAAATATGGAATTTGTGCTGCATGCGAAAGCCAGCCAGCAAGAAAAATTCAATATTATTGATACAAAATAAATCGAGGTATCTATAAAAATTGAATAAAATAAACGTCAATTGGTAATAGGTTATGTGAGGTAGTGGTTTAAATTTAGCATAAAAAGGAATAGGTGGTTATTTAAGGGAAAAGTGGCGCTCGGTCTAAATAGAAACATCCATACCATTCATGTGATTATTAAAACATAGCCCATACTTAAATTTTTCTTTACAAATATAGAGTATTGTAAGCCAGAAGAACTTTTATAACGGAGAACAGCATAATTTGGGATATAGTTAAAATCCTGATATATTATTTAGAAAACCCTTATTCTATTATTTTTAGTGGAAGCTCGCGCCAAACCATAGGTGATGAAAACGATAGTTAGTTAAATTCAATCGTATTTTCGGAAGAGCAATAAAGAAATATTATATCAGTACATTTGAGGTAAAGAAGGTTATGTCAGGAATTAAAAGATAAGTGTATACTTGTTAGCTACCCACTACTATAGAAAAAACAAAATCCTCCTACCGCAGGGAAAGCTTTAGCAAATATTACAGGCCCTAAAAGATGCCAGGAGGCGAGAAGGGTAATCCAGTTAGACTTTTAATTATTGAGACTAACGACTACCCATTAGTTTTTCTACTTAATTAAAGCCTGGTGAATTATTTAGGTATAAAAGACAAGCTGGTAAGAAAATTAGACAAAGTATTAGTCTAAGTAAATACGCCTATCGTAATTCAGAGGTAGATTAACATTATAATTTATTTTTAAATTTCAAATAATTTTTGATTAAACATTCGGGGTAGCCTTCGGAAGTTGCGCGGTAGATGAACCCGTTGTCTAAAATGGGATAGTGTCACAAAATATTATTATGGTAAACTATTTAGGGATTAAATTCTGGTTTAAGCAGCATTTCCCGTGTATGTCAAAAGGGGAAAACAGCGCAGACCAGAGTTAAGGTCCTACATTTTTAGTGAAGGTGAAATTAAGTAAGGTTGTATTTACGTCGACCAAGGAGATAGGCTTAGAAGCAGACCAAATTTTATGACCTCGTAACAGACTGGCTTTGGTAAGCTAGGAAGCATCAAAAGATTTAAACGGAATAAAACTAATATACGCGAAAACCCTCGGATACATTAACGTTCATAAGAAGATTATCTACATTAGACACAAATTACAATCAGAGTGGCGGATTGTTGTTTGAAGACACTAATGAACGTCACTGTCATAGTTCTGTAAATAAAAGATTTGTGTAAATTAGTTCATTAA
This sequence comes from Ophiocordyceps xuefengensis, assembly GCA_020975735.1. NCBI lineage: Eukaryota > Fungi > Ascomycota > Sordariomycetes > Hypocreales > Ophiocordycipitaceae > Ophiocordyceps > Ophiocordyceps xuefengensis. The sequence continues at coordinate 10,099 of JACYFI010000719.1, forward strand.
AACCATTCAATGAAAAAAGAAGGGTCTATATAATAACATTTAAATCATAGTATTAATGCATCAAGAAGGTTATATATTAATAATAAAAAACAGTTATATAAGTGTTGGTGCTAAACAGTATATATTATTCTACATTATAATAATATCTAGTATCTTATATAAGTATGTATTAACTCGAACAGGTTAATAGTATGATGCTCCAACATAGTCTATTATTAATTATTTTATAGATTGGTTCTATTAACAAAATATTTAATACAACTTGCCTTGTGTGTTAACCTGTCAGCCTAAAAATGTTATTTTTTAAGTACGCTCAGTCGTAAAAATTCCGTAAAATGATTAAAAATTCCCAAGTATGCCCTAGTTTAAAATGTACTAGGAAGATTATTAAATGTTTAGTAGATAGGGCGTTGGGGTAGCAGAACGTTGATGTAAATAATGGATTTTTATTTTTTTTAAATAGAATTTATAATAAATTTAATCAAGTGAGAATTGGGCGACATGAGTAACTAAAAGAACATTTTGCCCCCCTAAGGCCTTATGGATTATAATAGAGTAACGCCTCTAGGTTTATATATATCTTAAAAGATTTTAATGATGAGGAAAATGCTCCTTATGACTAAAGGAACTAACATTTTAGTATAAAAGGTGCTGGAATAAATAGTTAACTATATATTGGATATCTAATAACAAAATAATTTTGGTTACCTAAGAACAAATTGAAACAAAACCGTAAACTAGATCTGAAAAAAGTTAGTGCTAGAAGGAAACGGGAACGCGTAAATGAAGCTAAAAAACTCATGAAATTGGGTATGTTAGGCCCCCGACATTGTTGAATAAGAAACCAAACTCCGAGGGCAACCCTTAAGCTCCATATGACCAAACTTATTGGCGAAAGTCCGTTGAGCGGATCACCTAATCCTGAGTGTATGGAACAAAGTTGGAAGATTCTAGTAATAGAATTGGGTCATCGCGGGGATCCTTAACAGTAGTACGTATAAAATACTGGCTTGTAATAAGGATGGCAACGAGTAAGATATGGTTTTTCAATATTATATTTAGAATGATTGTAAGGTGGTACTCTGGCCCCTCAGGGAAACTTGGAATTTGAACTATTGGTAAATTACGAAAATTGAGGGATAAACTGATTACTTAGCAAATAAGAAAATATTGGTCGAGTCAGATCTTGGGGTTTTATACTAGTTTTTAGAATTGGATGATAAGACCTTACATAATACACAAGCTTGATCCACTTTTATCGGCGATTTATCTTATTTTTTTATAAAAAAAAACAGCGAGGCATGTTCCATATATTATCAAAAAAAAATCAACCTTAGAAGTTAGTATAAGCGAAGACGCTTGACTTTTTCAAATCTTTCTCACATAAAAACGATAAACTTTCCTTTTCGACCAAGAATAAGGAATTATTTACAATTGTAGGGCAAGAGTAGCCTATGCGTGTGATGGCGCATGTAGTCTAGAAGCTTCTTCTATTTAAAGACTTAAGAGAATTATTTTTAAAACATTTAAAGCTTATCCATTAAGTCGGAGAAGTGTGTTAGCAATTTTCAGTCTTTCTAAACAAGCTGTAAGTTAATGATTATAAAGCAGGATCTTACGTAATAGAAGGGATTAGCTAACTTTGTACTAAATTAAGCTTCTCATGAATTTTCGTTATATGCCTAAAAGCAATTGCGATCTTTTTATATCCTCAAATTAGAACCGGATTGGAAGACCTGTACGCAAAAGAGATTTTTGCCTAAATATACAACATTACTGAGACGTAGGTTATGTAAGAAGGCGAAGGAATGTTTTTTGTAAATATATATAAAGAAAAGATACAATATTTAGGTGAAGGGAGTAAAACCAAGTAGTTTTCTAAAATCACCCACAGGGATTAAAAGAATATTGCTCTATACAAGTTTACAAATGTATTTAAGGCGGTAAAGTTATAAACAACTTCCAAAACAGTAAGAGGTTCTATGATTTATGTTACGAAGTCTTGCCAGAGTAAACAAAAATATGGCTTATAACCCTTTCCGATACTTATCTTTTACAGGGAGCAAAAAAAATGTGAATTTGAATAAAGACTCCGCACGTAAAAATAGCCGAAATCATGTAATTTAAAAGGGTTTCATCTAAAACGGCAATGGTTTAGAGGCAATTTCGCTTCTAATTTAAATCCGGGAATGAATTTCTAACCCGTGTGAATAATTTTAATTGAATCAAATTTGGTAACCACGTTAGCCAATCCTTCTAAAGGGGACTAATTTGTGGGGAAAGGAATCGGCAATATGGACTTAACCGTACTTCGGAATAAGGAAGGGCGTATTTCTTTGAATTAATATATCCAAGTTAAAAGGAAGAAGGCATAAAAAATGTGGTTGTACGGACTGTTTTAATTAAAACATCTAGACATTGGTGAATAGATAAAAAAAAACTCTAAGTATAAAGTGTTTGAATCTGCCTCGGTGACCGGCTTTGGTAACAGAGATAAATTATATATACAATTATTGAGGGCCGAGGAAACCCGGTAAAGGCGGCCTTAACTGAAGGGTCCCTAAGGGTACCGAAATGCCTCTTGGCCGTAAATGTGTCCCTTTGCCATGACTTTGGCTGAACGATACACAGCTGGTCTCTTATCATTGACTCAGTGGAAAATTGGAAATAGCTGTGCAGATACAAGCTTGACTCCTCTAGTTAGACGAGAAGACCCTTATGCCAGCCTTTACTTGTATTAATTATTAGAGTATGTTTAGAGAATTTTTAAGGTTGAAAACGATAAATTAGGACAATGTTGACTTAATGAGAATCCCTTATTTATCTTTGCGTTGCAATGAATTGGTTTAGGATTATAAAGAATATATGATTAATCTGGCTTTACGGAGCCTTTTTTGCTTCGGTGCGTTTTACCGCAAAGCTATGCCTATGGAAAAAAAAACAACTGGGATTAATAATAGAAACAAATAATTTTATAACAGTACATCAACCTAAAACCGTTTCCCTAATTTTTTA
>JACYFI010000751.1:0-12904 GCA_020975735.1 Ophiocordyceps xuefengensis
ATTGTAATTACATTATACTGTTTATATTGGTCTAGATGAAGACAAGCTGACTAAAAAAAATTCAGGAAGAGGTTAGGTAATAATGGTGTGAATATTCACATCCTAATATTAATTTGCCTCGACTCTGTTTTCGAAGTAGTTAACTAATATAGGTTTAGCTGGAAATTGGAGAGTAGGTATAACAAACAACAGACCTTAAAAAATTGTTAAAATACTTCGTTACTCTCCCTTAGCGTAAGTTAAGGCATTAATGGGCCAGCAGGAGGGCTTGGCGGAGGATCTACAGTACCAGCGTTAATACACTATCAAATAGTCTATTGAAAAAAAAAGATTAAATCCATTATCCTTATTCTGAATAAAGTGTCTGAATACAATACCAATAACTAACTGATGGAAATATGGACGCCTATAGTGCCTTCAAATTCAAACCATCAGCAGTATAGTTACAGATGATGAAAGTTTATTAGAAGCTTAATTCCTCGATTTAACATATTTTGGTATATTATATTATAATTTGAGCTTATTAAAAGTTTAGTTTAGCCAATATGATTTCTTGAAAAACACTGGTTGAAAATTACCAAATATAAAAATATTATTTGGTGGAATGTGTTCATTCCTTACGTATACTTAAAAGCCTATACTTTATAATGTAATCCAATAATTTTTTAATGTATTAGGTTTGGATTTTTATAATTTAGCTTAAGTACAATCAGGTTTATATAATAGGGAATTCTTTACTAATATATTGATATTGTTTATGAAAAGTGTAATTAGATAACTAAATCTACGTAATTCTTCAAATTATAACTAGATAGGCAAAGCCTGGCATGTTTCACATCGTTCGTGCACCTAATTAAATCTTAAACAAAATTAACATTGAATAATTAGGGAAAGCAAAGTCTATTATATAAATTATTGATTACGATAAATAGGGAAAAAAAGTCAGGTTTAGGTGCAAGCTCTAAAGTTTTTGAGGTGCAGAGTAAGAAATTATGATAAGACCTTAAATACAAGAATATTGAAGGGCTCGCAGCTATTTTTCTTATGATGGTGGTACGGACCGTGCCGTACAAAGAAAAAAAATATTAGCAAACCCTCTAATATACCTTAGGAGTTTGAGGAATATATTTACATTACTAATACTTGTAACTCTTAAAGGAAAAGTTAGTACAAATGTTACAACCACTGGTGTAAACGGTCAATAATTTATTCGTGTAAGACCCCTCGGTATTTAAGTGTCGGCTACAGTGTTCTTCACCAGTGGGTGGCTGTAAATGCGGCTCAATTGTTGCAGTCGAATACTTTACTATGATGTAATGCCATGAGGCTTGCTATTCAGGGCGACATACACACACATGCATCAACATTAAAGTTTAAATTAGAAGGTAATTAGGATTCTTTGGTCATCCCGAAGGTTTTTATATTTTTCAGTTATACCAGGTTGGTATAATTAATCTACAATATCTGCAGCTCGTATAAACCTATATTTGGTTAACGATAGGTAAATGTTTACGCTATGAGTCTAATGGAATATTAGAGAATTTTCGTTTGAAGCACACAATGTATACTGTAGGACTTGGACGTCGGAAAATCTTACAGGTGGTTTCACCGGTATAAAACTCTTTCCTACAGTGCTGGAAACCTTCCTGTATAAGTGAGTCCCTCGTGTTTACGTTAGCGAACAATCTATATTATTTTCAGGAAAAAATCAAGAAGTACTTTGCTATTTCTAAAATGGTAGGGCAATAACCTAAATAATACTAATGGTTAAATATAATAATTTTACCTTGAATTTCTGGATAATTTATCTAATTATATATGAAACCAATTTTACAGAAATAAGGAATTGGGGATATTTCCTACAGGGGATTAAAAATAGAGGTAAGTTATTTGTCTGGGAAAAACACAATTTCAGATTGTTTTTCAACAATCTGAAATACAATTCAGCCATTATATTAGAAATCACAGAATAGGGGTATGGTCGTATCATAAAATTAGTAAGATAAAAAAGGAGTAAAATATATTTGTAACGGCAAAAACAAGGTTTGTTTATATATAAACCTTTTAATCAAATGGTAAATTTGGTAACTGGATCTAGTATAATCAACTGTTCGGCTTTTAATTACAGTAATATTTGAATATTAGAACTTTACCACTTTAAAAAGATTACCTGAGAGATAATTTTATGATAGCTTGGGGTTTAGTTCAACAGCTTTCTTGGGTATGTTTCTATAATTAAGTTGGTTTAAAAAGCCCAAAGAGGTGAATAGGGGATAGCGTCCAGGGTTAGAGGTATATTATTTAAAAACTACAAAGGCATAAATTATCCTATTAGAACTTATACATTATCACTAAAAAACTGGAGTGATATTACCTCAAAGATAGCTCAGGTACATCGGTCATATAAAGCTCCGGATTTTATGACAAATAGCTCGTTTTAACTCAATTACCTTCGATAAGTATATTTCGTTTTGGTTTAAAACATAGTAAATTTTATTAAAGTTAGAAAAAGTAATTTAGAATGATTAGAGGAGGAAGAATTACAAAGTAAAAGGTAAGAAAAAATTATAGTATTGCAACTAAGGATCTTGCAGAGCCAAGTACGCAAGAAATTAATACAGGTATATAGGAAAAATATGAGGAAACTTTCTTTGATGCGCTCCAGTACTGTTCCTGATTATTATTTACTGCCTTTATTTTAGCGGCCGGAGTAAAAAACATTCCGACAACGGGCGCACAAAAAAATAGAGGAGCTAGGCCGAGCGTGTAACTCCGCACTCCGATTTCTTCTCGGTGCACAGCAGATAAAATGTGCAGTGCTCTGCCTCTTAGGTTTTTTTAATTTTTCTGATAGGAAGGGGTGCCAAGCTTATATCTTGAAGAGATCGGGAACATAAGCACGATTTAGTTCAGTAGGGGATTCCTTTTATTTTTTTTATAGGTATGCAAGCGTACGTCAGCTGGCTAAAAGAAAAATATACAAGCACTGCAACACAATAGGACAAAACATAAAATAAATAAGACAGAAAAAATATAGAAGCGAAGCATTAAATATACTCCTTAACCTTTATAAGGGTATTTAGCGAATTCCACCTTCCTTTTTTCACCCTGCTTTTATCTGAGGTGTATGGACAATTTACAAATTTTAGGCTAGGTTCAGGAATCAGCTGCCTAAACGTAGCAGGTACATGTTTTGACCTCTAGGGTACGAGGATAAGAGGGATTTCAGGGGTTAACAATCAACGGTTATAAAGCATTTTACATTAGGGGGAAAACGACATGGTTTTTCAAACATATATATGTAAAATTAGGTTTAAGGTGCTGTGTTGCTGGTAAGTACGCCCTTGATGTTAGGTAGTAATCTCCATTTATTTAACCTTATGCATTACCTGTCCCTCTTGGGGACTAAGAACACTTCTTTTTTACAGCCTGTGCAAATCAATTATTGCAGTTCCTACAGGGGAAAAAATTTTTTGCTCTGGGGTTACTTTGACAGTGCTACGGTGGGTCCTTTATTAAAATAACAGCCTTTCATGTATTTTCATTGGTTTTAGTCTTGATGTTTAGCAATCGGAGGGTTACTTAATCCACGTTGGCTCCTCCCGTTAAAGATTGTACTAATGCTGGAAATTCCAAACATATTGCTTATAATTTATTTAACGATAAAGACAATATGTAGATTTATTGAAAATGAGCAGGTAACTCAACAGACTGAATTTTTCTATAGGACCCCCTTAGAGACTACAACCGTAATCCATTTAAATAGGTCCAATATATTTTCTAGTAATGAAAGAATATAGTCCGATGAATAAAAATATTAACGACTAAATTACAGTTACATAAAATTAAGTACCTAAAGTCTAACCTCTGACCGACAAAAAGAGAGTTTGCGCCTAAATAGTTTTCAAACCTATAATAAGTTATAGTAATTTGGAAAAGAAGAACTTTATATTAAACAAGAATAAGATAATCAGGTGTTTTTCTTTTAGTTAAACAGCATATAATAAACATCGTATAATAGGGAGCTGTTTACCATTTAGCTAATTTAGAATGAAAAACTATCTAATACTTCCTTTTGAAATACGTAGAACAAACTCATATGCTATAAATAAAAGTTTCACTTAAAACGATAAAGATAATTTCTCACTTTGAATATTCACAATATTGTAATATTAAAAACTTAAACTAATAAAAACTTTGTACTACTATAACATAAATGTAGTTACTTACTATAACGGTACTGGTAACAAGGGTTATTACATCGACGGGTTAGACATACAGAAGAAAACTAAAACGATTTTCTTCTTTTAGCTAAAAAAATAAAGTAATCACCTCTTACAAACCTAAAGGTCTTAATAAGTTCGGGCGTTTAACCAGGGAATAATCCTTTTTATGCTCGCATAAAAAACCATTTCTTTAAAAGAGTAAGAGAAGAAGATAAAGATAGCTAGTTCTGCAATATCCAGTAATATGTATAATAATTCTTATAGAAGGTAATTTAGTAAAATACCAATCTTTTTACTACTTTATCAAATTATAATCTAATCAGCTACATTTAGTAGATGTGACTAAAGAAAAATAATTATTTAGAGTGAATGGGTATTTGAGCCTAATAATCCCGAAATTTTATTGAAGATTCTACTAGATATAAAAGGACTGGAAATTCTACAAATGGTAAAAAAGAATTGATAGATAACCATAAACAAGAATAGCCTTATAAAAAGCTAATAATTGCGTTTAACGGATGCGGATATATTACATTTTAATTAGTAAGTCGATGAGTAACAGCAGCAGCTAAATACTTAAACTATATCAACATGAACCTAGTAAAAGAAAAAGTGCATTTAATAAAATAATATACAAAAATTATTATTTAGATTTATGAAGAGAGTTATAATTAATTTATATTTTTCGTAAGGTGGAGTTGTGGTTAGCTTAACTGTTCACTAGATCATAGCATTCCCACGATGAAAGTTGAATTTTAGATTAAAGCTATACCAACTATTTGTTTATCTCTAATGACAGATAAGCCAAATTCTAGTCTAGTGTAAAATCGCCAGTTATAATGATTTTTATGTGAAACAATTAACTATAAACAATTTATCTCTAAAAGATGTTTTAGGTAGGGCTAATGGGAACGGTGCGGGTAGAGTCAAGTTAAACATTTTTACGAAAACAATCCTTTCCATTACGACTAGTATTAAAATTATCAACCCTTAAATCAAATTACAGAATGCTGGAGAGATTGCTAAAGTAGTAGGTGGAACTGTAAAGAGATTACGGAAAAGACGGTCTGGTGTTTTTGAGTTGTAAATAAAAAGGAAAGAAACATTATTGAATAAAAACAACATTTGATTAAATTTTAATATCTCTTTAACTTCCAAAAAAAATCTTGTCAACTGTGCATGATTTAAAAAGAATGTGTTAACTAGAACTTCAGTAGAAAAATACTCTATCCCGCAAGAAGGATAAACTAAATTTGAATGAGCAAATATGCCCTTTATTATAAAACTGCTAATTTAGCAACACTACTTACTTTTTTGAAGCTTTGGATTATCGGGTTTTTTTATAGGAAGCGGAGGGGTTGTTTTTCATTCGTAGATCGGGAAGCAATGTCCTTCTCATAGGACAATTACGACTTTATTTAATAGAATAATTAAACAGTTTATTTGAAGTACAAATAGTTCGGTAACGCCTTATGTAACTTTATTTTTATAGAAGTCTAGCAAGAAAGAGGCAGATTAGCTAAAATAGTTGGGCACATTTGTCACTAACTATCTGCTGTAGGAGAAAAGGTTGAGTTCCTTTAGAAAAAATTCAAAACAAATTTCCTTTTACTAAGGGTGTCTGTGGTCATGTCTCGTGAAAATTCCCATACGGTTTTTCGGAGTAAACATTATTATATTAATTTTGCTAGAACGAGGAAAGACTTATATGTTTTCTTAATGCGAAAAAAGTTAACGGTTAGTGATAAAATGTTACCCTACCCCATTTCAAGGGTAATACACGTGGAAACCAAAGAAACTAATTCACAATTTATTATCGGAGTAGGATCCGTAAGACTAAACGCTGGCAATCGGAAAGTTTATTTAAGTCTAAATCAATTAGACTAAGTTATAGTCCGCATCCACCTCGTGAGCAGCTGTGTTGGTATGTAAATATTTGAGCAACTTAACTGTCTTTAACTCGTAGCCTTGCCAAAAGGTGCGCTGGATAATTTTCAAAATTAATTCTGCATTTGAGTATAATGGCTGGAAACTTATATTATCATTTGAATTATGTGCGATTTCATATACAATCTATCTACGTATTTCTTACTAGAATCTAACTTGGAAGCTTTAACTCCTCTATAAATCAGTGAATATAATGTAAATTCACTATATTGCTAAACTAAAAAAACTTTGAGTATTGATATCAATCAGCGAGAAACTTATTAAAGGATTCTCCCGAGACATACGTCAATCATTTTAATCTCACCTTTTCTGTACATATTTTTTCTTGCATTTTTTTATATTATTAATATAATAATAAAATTACATACTGTAACCACGATCTGCTGGCGCATACACAAAGTAAAAATAAAGCCGCGTCGACCACGCGCACAAAAGGTATTTTTTAATACATAATAATAGGATAACAACTATCTAATTTCTATTCCTTTATTAGCCGGAGATAATAGATTGAGAAAAGATAATTTGATTTAGGAAAGCTCTCTCCTAAAAAATTATATTAAAAGCTAATGTCAATAAGAATTGCATAATGAGCAGGATATAAGAAATTTTAACAAGTATTCACAGACACTTTAAATACCGGGTAAAATGAATCAATCACAAAATAAATTTTATTTCACATATATAGTGATTATGAAATAATATGATTTATTTAGTTAATAAAATAAATGGTAAATTTAGATTTAAGTCTGATAGTTAGAAAAAGCGGTTATGTATTTATAAACATAGATTATCATTAAACTATCATAATAATTAAGAGTTAATGATTCAAGTTTTCAAGGATTAATTGGATGCAAAAGGTTCTTTGCTTTTAATTTTTATTTGAAAAGAATTGAATGGTAATCTCAAGTTTAAGCAAAATGATGTTATATTTACATTATCCTTTAATGATTTAATACTCCTATTGTATACCATAGTACACAAAATATGTAAAAAACTCTAATATATAACTTTAAATTTCACAATCAGGTTAAAGGCCCATGACATGTTTGATGAGTATTTTATGGTAAATTGATTCTACCTGATAGAAGTTTTTATAGAGTTAGTTTAATAAAAAATTTTATCTTATCCGTGAAATTTTTAAAATTCAAAGTCTTTGTTATATTGAATTATAAAATTTATCAGGTATTGTTTTTAAAATAATTCAATACAGAAATCCTTGATTGACTAAGTTTCTTTCTTATTTCAAAGATTTGCTGCTTCACCTGGACTCTTAATGAGATGGAATAGCCAGATAAAAGGCGGCATTGCGCCCATGTATATTTTAAGTGTATTATCGAGTCGTATGGATATTTTAATTCGAGGCTGTGCATTTTTTTTTAACTATGCTAAAGCTCATGTTTTATCTTGCCTTCGCTTGCAAGACTTGCCACTCAATTAATATAGATTACCACCATCTAAAGTATAAAATTATTGCTGCTTTAAATTTTTTTTTGGTAGGCGCAAGCTCTGCGGACCTCTGGACAGCAAGGATCAAATATGTACAAAAATGAATTCTTACGGGCATTCGACTTTCGACTCCGTAGAACAAAAGGAATTTTTAAGATTTATAATTTAATGCTGTGGCGCGATTTTTCATATCTGGCGAAACGCACCCTTAGTGGAAGCAACCCCTCGCATGCGTCGCAGGAATGCAGTAATAAAAATACAAAATAATATCCTTTATATGTTGTTATATTAGGAGTAATTTTTTATTTATAAGGTAAGTATAGTTAGTAATACTTAATTTTTTATATATTATATCAAATTTTTTTTACTATCGCTAACTTAATACCCTTATTAACATTTATAACTCATGTTTTTAAAAAATAAGGTATCACGAGAAAAATTCAATTTTTAAATTATATTTATCCCTCTATAAATATTTATTATTGGGCCTTTTGTTCTATCTTATAATTTTAACTATACTGGTATTTCGTTTTTTTTACCTAAATTGAAATTATTTATATTCAAATTTTAAGTTTGAGATATGATATCGAGTAAAAAAAGGCTTTTAAAAAATATTAATTAAATAAAAAGGGTTTTTCCAAATAATAACCCCCTAAAAAAACCTAAAAAAACTAAGGATACCTATTTTTGAACACAAGCATCTTAAAGAGAATTTAAAAAAAAAAGCTTCACAGATGAAACAAAATTATTAAAATTTACAACTTTTTGAAATAAATTCAATAACTATGGTATTAAATATGATTTTCTGGCAGCTACGGGCCCCACAATCTATTAGCCTTAGTAGAAATGAAAAACCATTTAATCATAGGAAAAAAGAAAGATTGTATCTTTTAAAAGATCGAAATTAGATAATAGTAAGAGGTTTGTGATACAAGTTAAACAAGAATCAGGAAAGAAAATTTAAACAAAGCAAAATAATTATAAAAAAAGTATAAGAAAAAATTTCTTCCCTATGATCTAAAATATTCTTTGAAAAGATCTATGTAGAATGTTAATATAAAGCTCTTAACTTTTTTAATGTTAAACATCAAATAAAGATAAACTTTTAAAAAAACGCAAGCCTGTACTCTAAAAAAATAAGTAAGGTAATCATTATCCTGAGAACACTGGATAAGGGGAAACGCGGTGGATCGAAAAATATAGGGGGGGCTACTTTCGGTGCTACTACAGCAAAAAATTATTTTTTGTATTAAGAGTTCAACCTAGTAAAGTGTACCTTTAATATCTTAAAAAAGTGTTTATGGTAAAATCAATTAGGAGCGGTTCGGGTAGTAACCGGGGCGGCCTATTCCTGTGAGTCCGAAAAAGGTTGAGTTACTTTATTTCCAAAAGACAATTAGTCTTAGATCGGTGGTATCTGTCCTTAGCTTGCGGCAGGGCTGGATTATTTTTAAGAGTATTTAGACGGAGAGAATAGAAAAGATAGTATGAAAAGGGGTACCGGACATCTGCAGGTACCGAAAGAGTCCTGATAACCTGGGGTTTAAAAAGTAAGTGGTTGCTAATATTTATTCTTCAGTGATACTTACTATATTTTTCTCCTTTTTAAAGGTCATACAATATCCCCTTTAACGATTTCATATTCAAATAGATGATGTTGAGAGTGTCTTTCGTGCTAGAGGTTAACTAATTACTTGTTATGTAAGACTAATAGTTATACAATCAATTTAAACTAAAATACTTAAATTCTGGCTGTTTTTGATAGGTCTCTACACACCAATAATGCTATGAATAAAAAGTAAGATTATTAAAAGCTTAGACAGAAAACCAATGTTATATATAAAACTTCCTGGAAATTATAAATTAAGATTCATAATAGCTAGAAATGAAAGCAAATAAGTATTAAAAAACCAAGATTCAACAATTTACGGTATGGTTATCCCTCTTACATTAGAAAAACAAAAACCCGGGGGCGAGGTATACCAGGAAATTTGTAGGCAGAAATGTTATAGAGCCTGGACAGGCATATCCCTCTTAGCACCCTTTACGGTGTGCTTATATGGTTTTGACCTGACAGCATGGATAGCGTAACTAAAAAGATTAATTTGAGTGCATATATAATTTTAAACGGACATTAAATATACTCTTTGCATTTCCATACGTTTTCTAAGTATGGGAGCCGTCTTTTGCTAATTTTTGGCAGGGTATATTTCTGAATCCTAAAAAATTGTTAGGTCTAAATTATGATCTTATCTGTAAGCTAGGAACGAATTTTTGGACTTTTTATTTTATAGGTGTGAATCTACATTATTTTCCCTCTACAACTTTTTTAGGTCCCAGTTAGGCGCTTTTTGTTCATAGTGATATGAAATTTTAACAACATTATCATTGCTAAAAGAACCCTATTTAATATTAGGCAGTATAAATGACAATTAGCAGGAAAAACCTACAATTAAATGATGGCACAATGTCATTTCGTTTAAGTTGGGAATCCTCAGGAACTATACGTCTTGTAATTAAAAGTTAAAGAATTAGGTCCTAATATCATAGGGTTGTGTTGTTATAATCTTGTTACTGTTATCACCCTCTTATCATTTTAGCTTATAAATATATAATTATGACGTTCAGTGAGTGCCCATAAGAGTGGGCGATAGCTTGCGACGAAAAATATTCTAACAAATATCCTTGGCCTTTGCACCCATGTACTACAAAAACTAAATAACCTATTGAACTCCGACAAGATCCCTACAAATAATAGAACGATTTGGTATTTTGAGCTTTCACTTTTTCTATGCCCTTGTCAAGGCATAGCTAGGAAAAAAAGCAAAAAAAAACCAGTAACATTAATAATAATTTAATTATCGTTAAACTTGTAAACACAATTTTTTGTTCAGTACCAAAAATCTGGACTTAGTTTAAATTTGAAAAAACCATCTCATTTTACAATCTTTTATAGAAGCAAACTATATGGTGGAAGCCTCAATATAAAAATAAGAGGTGGTATTTAATTTTATAAAAATAGCGTATATAAACGGGTAATACGTAGGTAACGGTATTGATTTAGCTAATAGCCCATCCTTAAGTACTTTCACCTTTTGTTTTATGCCGTAATTGTTATTATATCTAATTCTATTTTGAAGTATGGGCAGCAACTCATCATTTTTCTTGTTAAACCCAGCAAAGCTCATTATTTTTATATGGTTTATGTAATAGAGGTACACATAATAAGCAAAGAATATTATCTGTAAATAACAACAATATATAATTATATAAACCTGTTATAAATTTATAACCCTGGCCGGCAGGATTAAGTAGGAGGATTAAAGTCTCAAAAGAGTCCAAAAGACCTTATATCCGAATTCTCGTAAAGAACACCTTTTTTTTAAATACTAAGATAAGACCTTTATGTACTTATTTTCTGAGTTGTTTATGCTATGAAATAGCTGGCGTAAGCAAGAATAAAAAAAATTTTTCGCCACAAAGTCCTGCTTACAATTTAGAGAAAAATAAATTCTAAAGAGAACCTAGGCCATTTAAATCCCATGGTGTTAAATAAGGAAAAAATCTGAAAGGATTGTATTTGCCCATATGGATAAAGATAGAAAGGGTTTGAATATCCTATGTTACAGTAAAAACTAAGTCCTGAATAAATGTTAAGCTAAATTAAGAAAAATGGGTTTATGTTACCCAATAGTGTTAACGCAGTTTTTAGAATTCAAAAGGGAGTGTGGCTTAATTGTAAAAAATTTACTTTTGACGCTATAAACTATTAAAAAATATTATAGACTACTCAGATAAACATACAAGGATCAATACATTTTTTAATCTAAATTGAAACAAGAGAACAAGGGGTTACCTACCTTGTTTATAGTCTTCTCCATGTGAAAACATGCACAGATCGTTATTTAGAAAATTAAAATATAACAATGCTACAAGGATTGCTAGAAGAATACGGACACTACCTGATGCAATTTTCGAGGATTTGAAATTTAATTAGTTAGTCGTTAGAGATCTGTTGTAGGTAGTGGCCGCTTGAATTATTCTTATACATGTTTAACAAACAATTAGTAGCAGTAAAGTAGCTCGTAGAATACTTTGAAAACACCAGGGTGTTATAACAGAATACCTAAAGGCGTAGATTTAACACGTTTAAAGTAGTTCTCAGAATAGAGGATTAACGAAGCCCACCTAAACTACACGCATTTCAAGTGTACCTTTACAAAAGGTAAAAATAATATAGACTTAGCTTGTTATATCGTCTCTGTCTATCGAACAAAAAATACGCAAGTTGCAAGCTTTTTTACTTGAAAGTTGAATTTTTAACAATCTTCTCCGATAATGAATAGCCCAGCGTTAGACTATTGACCTGTTAGATAGAGATTTTTTAGTCTTCATTAGCTCCATGGCAGAGTATAATACTACTAATATTACCATCTTAGTTCGAATCTGGAGATGAGCTACGCGCCCCTTGTGCTAGTGTAGCAAGCTGGAAATAACTGCTTTGCTTTAGCGCTCAGCTTGCGTATCCCTATTTTGTACTCGCGAAGCAAAGGCTGCGCCTACAATAAATATATAGTTCCCTATTTACATTTTTAAAATTATTGGCTACTTTTGCGGGGCTGCAGCTATACCCTATTCCACACAGAAGTATAGCCAACCTGCCTCTCTAAATTATTAAAACTTTAAAATATGTTCAAACCTAAGTTAAATATAGCAAACGCACTATGGTACCTCTTATACTGTTTTAGTCCTACTATTTGTATGCAATTAGAAAAGCAAAGAAGCTATATTTTTTTTGATGGAGCCCCCTCACAATCAGAAGTGCGCGCTCCTATATTTATTTTTTAATTTTGCGATGTGTATTATTAACTTTTATATAAAAAAATTACTCTGCTCCAACCCGCAAAAAGAATATACCTTACAAACCTATTATTTCGAGTTATTGAAACATATAGTGTAGATGTTGCCAGTTTTCTGGTAAAAGTAGACATATGTTAACCTGTAGCTGAAGAAAAACTATGGCAGTAAATCAAGAAAGATTCAGGTTCTAACTGCGTGGTGTCGAAAATAAAGAGCTTTTTGTTTGATATTTTATTCCCATAGCTCCTAGTTAAATAATCAAGATAATTTTAAGCTTGTATAATAAAAAGCCCCCTTTGTGCGCAAGCTATCCATTTTATATAAATGTAATAACTGCTCAAGCTAAAGATTTTTTTATTTTACAATCTCTAAATCATATTTTAAAGAGGTTTTAAAGGGGGGAGGTAAAATGGTATATATTATTG